>NW_020769373.1:5347667-5360952 GCF_900518735.1 Pseudonaja textilis | reverse complement strand
TGTGTGTGTGTGTGTGTGTGTGTGTGTGTGTGTGTGTGTGTGTGTGTATGTTAACAAGGGGAGGATCTGCAGAAATCAGCAGCAGGTATTTTTGACAACAAGGTGATGAACAGGTTCATTGCCCGGGTTCATTGCTCAATGTTGGTTCAATGCCCAACGAACAACAGAAAGAGGTTGAAAAATGGATGGGACGGTGCTTTAGCCCTCTACCATGGTCCTGAAGAATTCATTATGGTTTGGATTTGATATGGTGACATCCTTTAATTTCATCCATCCATCCATCCATCCACCTATATATCTACTTATCAACCTCCCTCCCTCTCTACCTACCTACCTATCTTCTTACCTACCTATAATCTATGTCTCTCACTATCTCTCTTTCTCTCTCTCTCCCTCCCTCCCCCACCTCTCCATCTATCCAACCATCCAATTTTGACATTGCTCCATACATTCAACGTTCGGTCACCTAATGTTGTCACCAAGGGTCCCCTTTTCCAAGATTGTGCCAAAGGTGTCCTTGCGATTTCACCTTGTAACCAACTTCAGCTATAATAACATGTCTAAGGCCAAAGCCAAAATCTTGATGTGCCAAATCTTTGGATCTCAATGTGCTGGCACCAAAAAAAAAAAGGGGGGGGGGGTGGAATTCTGGAAACATCTCCCAAAACCATGAAGAGGAAGAGTTGTCCTTAGTATACCTTTTAAAGATGGATATATCTTTTTCTTAAAAAAAGAAACCCCCGCCAAAAATACCCTACCATCCGATTATGCTTTTCATGGTTTCTATACCACCGTATCTGCCAAAGGTTTATCCACCTATTCCGCTTAAAAGATTCGTGTCCCACAGTCTAAAGCTAAAGGAAATTAAACTTAATGGCTGACTGTGCATTTAATCCCGGTCGGTCTTTTCAACATCCAGTGTGCTAGTGATCATATCCTACTGCCTGTCATATTCTATCAAAACAGTTTCATCCTAATCTCTTTTTTTTTTCCCCTGCAGAAATGAGCTTAAAAAATATTTTCTTTTTAGGTGGAACTCCCTTTTTTAAATTTCCTAATGCTTTCTAAAATCAGATCTCTGCTTGAGGGGGGAGGGTGGTAGTTGTATAACCTTTATTGTTAAATAGCTTTACTAAATAAAACCTTCCCGATGATCCATAAAGAACTGTTCTTACTGGGGCTTATGGATTTATCACTCAAGGAAGAGGGGGAACGTAGACTTGCATTTGGAGCTGCTACCATACTGTAGCTTCCTACTAATAGTTTTTTTTAATTTGCCCAGTTCTCACCTTGAATGGCTTGATTTAGCTTGGATTAATTATTCAAATATAACCAGCAATGCAGAAAAAATGTGACTCAGAGGCCCTTGTAATAGGAATACGGCTGCAAAAACTTTCAGTCATTTTCCGATGGCAAAGTGATAGGACAATGTTAATGTCAAATACCCAATCATTTATTGAGGAAAAATCTCTACCAATTTTATGGAAGGAAGATGCCAAATCAACCCATAGAAAAGAAATTGCCTTCAAAGCTGTGGAAGCATCATCTCTGGAAGCTTCCAAGAAGAGACTGGACTGCCATTTGTCAGAAGGGTCTCCTGCTTGGGTGGGGGTTTGGACTAGATGACCTACAAGGTCCCTTCCAACTCAGTTAGCAAGAATAAAACTGAAAGGATAAACCTTCAATATATCATTAATCCATCCAGGGTTTGTTCGTTTTTTTAATTCCCTAGTTAGCCAGTTGAAAGATTTGAACCCAAAATTGATTCTCACTCTTCCACTCTGGCAGAAATCATCGTATTCAGAAATGCTAGCAGTCTTCCAATGTCTGATGGGCTGTTACAGTAAAGATGGGGTGGAACTATTCTTCAAAAGATTTGAGGATGAGACAAGAAGTGATGGTTGGATGGTTAGAATCTAAGAGAGATCCAACCTTGATCTAAGGAGAAATTTCCTGAAAGTGAGAATACTTAATCAATGTAATGGCTTGCCTCCAGAATTGGTGGGTACTTTATCACTGGAGGTTTTCAAGAGGACATTGGACAGCCATTTTTCCAGGATGGTATAAGGTCTTCTGCTTGAGCAGAAGATTAGACTAGAAGACCTCCAAGATACTTCCAACTCTCTTATTCCGTATTCTGTCTTTATTGTTGACATCTATAACTATATTTATCTATCCCAGTATCACCTTTATCCAGATATCTTGATTAATCAAGATAAATCTTGAAAGCACTAAGGAGGGATAACTCTAATTAAATCTTGGTTGGAAGACTGCCAGAAATTGATTGGGTTCCAGATAGACCAGAAAGTCTGGAAGAAAACATGTGACAAACCATTTCTGTATAGTTGGCAAGAAAATTGCATTTTTGGGGTCCATAAGTCAACAGGAGTTGAATTGAATTCAAAGGAAACCTTAAGTTTCTTCATTTCTGGATCCAAATTCAGGATCCAAACAAGGAACTATTTTTTTATCAGTTTTTCAATATCTGCTTCATCGTTTGAATGTAGCTAAAATAAACTCTCCATTCTGTAGCAAACCCATCGATGTTTCACGCTGGTCTGCTTTTTAGAACTTTCTTCAGACGCAAAATATTCTCCTGGCATGGTAGACAGTGTGAAATTGCTCCTCTCTTACTACTTCCCATCGGGCAGATCCCACATCGAGAAGAAATTTCCGTGGATATGCCAGTTTCAGAAAAAGGATTCCAGTCTGCACCACACAGGGTGCTCAAATACTACAAGGATGCAGGCTGGAAGCAGTCTCATTACCTTCAAAGACCATTTGATGGCATTCAATACTGCATTTAACGTGCTGTATTTTTGGTCTCGTTGTGTGTTTATTAAACCAGATGGGAATAGCAACAAGGATTAAATAGTGGAACCAGTGCAAAGTCCACCTCTGAAATCAAAACAGGGGAATTATCAACTTTGCATGACTGTTGAGTAAAATGTGCTTGTAAGTCAAGAGTTTCTTACTAGCTTGCCTTATAGGGTTGGAGATTTCTCTGCTGAGAATTAGAGGAATACACACACACAAAGAGTGTTGATTCATTCATCTCTTTATTGGTCATATTTTTTTGAAAAAATCTTTTCCAGATGATTTAGAAACCTTGTCATCCACAATTTATTCTGAATACACCGGTTTCATGAATTCTGGAAGGTGTTAGTCTGGGGAGAGTAAATATTTACGACCAACCAGTCTGTCTAAAACTTTCAGCTAAATTTTTCCAGCAGATCTTCTTCCAAGGAATACATTTCCTCAAATTACACAATTAAAACATGCCAGCAAAGCCCAACCTACATCCTTGCAATAAAATTCCAATCCAACCCACACACCTGCATTGCAGGGTTTACTTCTTATGAATTGTGTCTCTTGTCAATTGAGCAGAGCTAGCTAATTTGTACAGCTTTATCCATTTCATTGTGTGTGTGTGTGTGTGCTCTGAATGGGAGGAATATTAATTAATTGTTTACAGTAAATTTACAGAGCTTGTAGGGAAGAGCACAATTTTGCTTTGGATTGATAAGCTTTTTTGCAGGTTGGAGGGTTTGGACTAGTGATCGCATCAAATTAATAATCATAATTTTCATATGGATGGAGATAGGCAGACTGATACTGTAGACTGGATGGATGGATGGATGATGGATGGATGGATAGATAGACAGACAGATGATAGATAGACAGTCAGGTAGACACAAAGATAGATAGATACTGTAGATAGATAGAAATAGATGATAGATGGATAAATGGATAGATTAGATAAAATAGATAAATTAGATTAGATAGATAGATAGATGAATGATAGAAGATAGATAGATGGATGAATGAATGGATAATAGATAGATAGATAGATAGATAGATAGATAGATAGATAGATAGATAGAGGGATAAATAGCTAGAGAAATGGCTAGATAAAGTTGATGCATGCATGCATGCATGGATGAGAGAGAGAGACAGAGACAGAGACAGAGAGAGACAGAGAGACAGAGAGACAGACAGAGATAGATAAATAGATGGATAGATAGATAGATACAGTAGATAGATGTTATTTTCACAGGAAAAGAGTTTTATGAAATTCCAAATATAGCATCTGGCTGGTAGGAGGCTAGACCTTGAGATAAGATCATCCACATGGAATTCTTCCCCAGGGGATCTTGGGATGTGACATTTAGTGAGGAGCAAGGGAGATATTTCATAGGAATCCCCAACAACAACACCAGATGGCTTTCTGCTCAGTTGTTGGTCTTCCTTGGAAGCTGTTGGCCAGATCTTTAGCTGGAAAGGCTCTTGATTTGTTTTTGCAGAACTGGCCTCATGTTCTTCAATGGTCAAGATGCTTCAGGGACCATACAAATAAATACACAGGCCAAAACTGCCAATTCTGCTTCTATTGAACCAGACAGCTCACGGGGCATTGCATATTCCTAGAAACCTTTGCCATTGTTATCTCCTCTTCCTAGAAGGGACTCTCTGTGAGCAAGAAATATATATTTGCTTCCAAGCAGTTCAGGGGATGAAGAGCAATGAATTTAATATTGTCTTCCCAAAGATGACAATATTAAATTCATTGCTCTTCCTGCCCCGAACTCCATTAGGAAGGAAACGGTTGTATTGCGTCTTATTGTAAGTGATGGAAATCCTTCAGCTAAAGGAGTGGCTTAATGAAAAGGAATGAGCTAATGCCCTTTAATGGTTCTCATTTTAAGATAGGGCTGTATTTTCATTGCTGTTGGAATGCTTTTGACGTCTTTAAGAAGATTCAACGAGTTGTGCCTTTTAGCCCAGATAGATATAGATAGACGTTATTGTAGGAGAAGGAATGGCAGAGCCATTCTGGGTGTGGAGTGAAAAGAGGGATTAGCTTAGAATCCTTACATAGCCACAAGCAAACTAAGTCCAACCCCTCTTGAGGACCTTTGACCCCGATCACCCTAAGGAGCAACTGATATCCACTAAAATGGCAGGATTCTAACATTATTTTGGCTTTTTCCCTTTTCTGCCCCCCAGGGTGAATGTTCCCAAAAGTGCTACTACATCTTCATCGTAGAGACCATCTGTGTCGCCTGGTTCTCCCTGGAATTTTGCCTTCGGTTCATCCAAGCCAAGAGCAAGTGTCAGTTCTTCAAAGGTCCTTTGAACGTCATCGACTTCCTGGCCATCTCTCCTTATTACATCTCCCTCATCATGGGGGACGATGAAGTTTTGGAGAACGACCACCGTCCGAGCGGGAGCTCTTATTTTGAGAAGGTGGGTTTGGTGCTACGGGTCTTACGGGCGCTGAGGATACTGTACGTCATGCGACTCGCGAGACACTCGCTGGGCTTACAAACCATCGGCCTCACCGTGCAGAGGTGCGCTCGTGAATTTGGCCTCCTGATGCTCTTCCTGTGTGTGGCCATCACTCTGTTTTCTCCCCTGGTCTACCTTGCGGAAAACGAATCTGGCAAGGTCCTGGAGTTTACCAGCATCCCGGCCTCCTATTGGTGGGCGATCATCTCCATGACTACGGTGGGGTACGGGGACATGGTCCCGAGGAGCGTTCCAGGCCAGATGGTGGCTCTCAGTAGCATCTTGAGCGGGATTCTAATTATGGCCTTTCCAGCTACCTCCATCTTCCATACCTTCTCCCATTCCTATGCGGAGCTGAGGAAACGGCACAAGCGACTCCACGCTCAACTCACGAGAATCAAAAGTGCCAACACGATCAGCGAAAGGGACACCTTCAACGAGAGCGAGAGCTTTGCTTCAGACGATAGCGAATACCCCATCAAGTACATTTTCAAAGGATAAGGCTCTTCTTGGCCACGGAACGTGGACTTCAAAGCTACCACCACGGCCACCACCACCACCACCGTTTTGCTGGGTGTCCCTCCCAAAGATGATAGGTAGTCTCCAGCTCTTGCAATCCATCCTTCCAATCAACAGCTTTTTGCTGAGATGCAACCACGGATGTTTGAGGGAGCCCAGGCAGAAATGGACAAGATTAAAAATCCAAAGAGTAGAATGGAGACTATCAAATCCCGTTGCTGTCTTCAGCATGGAATAAGAAACCTGACAGTTGGGCCTATCAAGCGGTGGTCCTAAGACAGCCTTTTAGTAAATTGGGAATTTGCAGAGGATAGAGTTATAAGTCCCATCTTCTCCGTTGGACTGTGTTAGAGACGATAGAAGTTTGAGTCCTGAGCTTTCAGTTTTTGCCAGAGCAAAAATGCTGCACTAAACTGTCACAAAACATTGCTAACCAAACCAATTTGAAATATCCTTCCTAAAAGGGAGCTTACGCAGACAAAATAAAAGTGTTTTTAAACGTGTGCTGATAGAATCTTCCTTTTCTCCATTTTGCACACACATTTTGCACCCACACAGATTAGAAGCTCGATCAAATATGCCTCTATTTTCACCCATGTTTTCTATCAATTTCTTGATGGAGGAACAGAGTTCCAGTGGCTGATGTAAAACACACTTTGCATGTGAATTGCAAATAATTTAGTTCAAAGGACCCCCTCTCACTACTGAAGTCACTACAGAAGACTTCTATTTTTGAAAACATCATTGTAGGTTTTTTTTTTAAAATTGGCTGGCAACCATTTGAATGGGATGGTCTAATCTCCTGACTTGAGCAAGAGATTAGACTAGATGACCTCTGAGGTTCCTTCCAGCCCTATGGTTCTATCTTCTGGGTTCTATGATTAAAGATAAACCGGTCAGAAGCCATTTTAAAGTTGTTTGAGGTTTCTTCTTGCATTGTTCAGTCCAGCCAGCTGAGTGCTGGTTTATCCTTCCTTTTCTTCTGTTTCATCTTTCATGTGCTTTCTTTCTGCGTGTATATTTTTTCCCCGTTCCGAAAAGGAAGCAATATGTTGAAAAGAACACTTTGTACTTATGTGATTTTATTCTGTCTGTCTGATGGTACAGGCAGTCGTAATCAGCAACTATTGGGTCAGCAAAAAACCACAGTTCACATCATTTCATCCTCAGGCTTAATTAAAAGAACAGTTTTTGGCATCTTGGCAATCTGCCCGAGTTTGTCGGTTTGCATTGTTGCATCGCTTCAAAGAGACTTTATGTGTTAACATGGATTTTTTAAAAAAAGAAAAAAGAAAGAAACTACAGCATGGTCCTAAAAGAGTCTATTGCTTCTTATCTTTTAAACTTGGTTGCCTCATTGCAGAAGTCATTGGGGCTCAACACTACTAACCACTATTAGGCCAGGGTCACACATTGCACTAAGCCAGTATTCATAGTTTACAAACCCACATGGATTTCCTCAGCGTGCTGAGCCAGATTATTTCTGGGGTTTTCAAAAATGTTCTGGGGTTTTCCAAAGCTTGGGACAATTTTGGGGTAAAAAACATGAGGTAACACATCCTGGTTTTCAGATGTCCACCATTTTGGATCAGAAAGAGATCATACAAAGAAGCTTTGATAAAATTTAGCCTTCCTGGTGCTGGTTTGTAAAATGGCAGTGGACCCAATGATTAACTAAGCCCGGTTACTTAACTTTATTGAGCACTCCTGAGAATTAAAAAGGAAACAAAACAGATGGGTTGAATTACTGTAATTATTGTATCTCTTCCTTTGTGCAGAAGAAATTTCAGACTCCCGCTGTTTTGTAATGAAGCTGAAAGTTTCCGATTTCAGTGGAATCGATGGGGGAAGGTAGCATTTCAAACCGGGATCTCTGGACTGCCAAAAATCTTTCAGTGGAGCCTGGCCAAGATCAAGCTAGATTGGAACATTCAAGTTAACATAGGAAGATGTTCTTCAAGAGGTCACTTGGAGCTGATGGGAAGCTGATGGAGATAGAAGCTCACCATCTTGCTAAGTTCCCCCTCTGATGACAAGGACTTTGGAGATCTAAAGAGTTCCGCCCAAAGACACCAGGAACAGAAGGGCTACCAACAGGACATTGAGAAGGAGAAGGAAAATGCATTAAGATTGTTCTAATAAGATACAGAGTAGTTTTTAATATGAACGTAATCATAGCAAGACATGTATACTAAATATAAATATTTGCACACGATATATGTACCCATTCAACACACTGTATAATTGGAAGATGGATTTGTTGTAAAATAAAAGATGTTTCAAAAAAGAGAACGAGAAGAAGGAGAAGGAGGAGGAGGAGGAGGAAAAAGAGAAGGAGAAAAAGGAGAAGTAGGAAAAGGAGAAGGAGATCAATCTAGTTTATCTGTATTGTGTCGAGCAACCTGGAAGTGGGGAGAACTGGCTTTTTATGGACTTCAAAATAAGATCATTGAAATCTGGTTATATGGACAACTGCATCATCTCTGGTGGAATTCTCCAGTCATGGTTTCTGTAAATACGACTTATCCTCCATTTTTTATCCTGCCCGCTCCATTGCATTCTTCTCTTTTGTTTCCAGATGTGTCCAAGAGGGAGGGCTGAATTAAAGGGATGTGGCAACCTGGGGGCCCTCTCTTCATCAACTTCCACCGCTGGTGGGCATGGAATCTCTCTTGAAATCCTGACAATGAAACAAAACGCCTCTTTCCTGAAAAACAGCCCATGAATCTGGTCAAGGACAAACTGAAAATCAGATAAGCCTTGGGGAAGGAAGGTCAAAATTTAATCCCCCCTCAGAAATCCCCAAAATCCTTCAAATCTCCCAGCTGGAAGTGGTTTCAGAGCCAAAAATATGTGTGTGTATTTCTGTTTCGTCCATCTGCCTGTCTGTCGCCATCTTCTGTTTGCAGGGACAATCTCTGTTTTTTCTCAACTGCAACAATTCTTCTTTTTCTCTATCTCCTTCTTGGGCAAGATGAGGGTTGCCAGCCTTCAGAAGAGTTGAGCTCTGACCTTGAGAAGGAAGTGGGCAAGGAGGCACCATTACTCAGCCTAGGAAAGTTTTTTTTTAAAAAAAAGGCAGGAGAAAGAGCCTCCACACAGTTCTGCCTTGAAATTGTCCTCGAGGACAAGGTCTTCAGAGGCTTTCAAGACTCTGTTATGCACCCTATAATTTCTGGAATCTTGGCAGTCTCTGTTTCTTAACTTGGCCCCCGTTGAAGACCTGACCCAACAGAGTTTGGAAGGCAACCAAGCTTTTCTTTGGTCAATTATTTCTATATTGTTCATCTCATTTGAAGATATTCCGGTGCCCCGAAGTTTTGACAGATCAAATCAAGATAAAATAGGTTCCAAGCAGGGGTGGGATTCAAATTTCTTAACAACTGGTTTTGTGGGTGTGGCCTAATTTGTCGGTGTGATCTGGTGGCCATGTGACTGGGTGGGTGTGGCATGCTGACTGGGTGTGGCTTGGGGTCACGTGACTGGCTGGGCGCGGCTTTTATGTAAATATTGTAAATATTCATGTAAATATGGATTTTTTTTATTTAAAAAAAGAGCAACTTTTACCCCAAATCAGGCAAAGCAGGCAGGCAGATTGAGTTGCTTGCAGAATCACAGGTTCATTCGCAGATCTATCTTTCTGCAATCTGCTGCCTGAATCTGCACTGAAAAATAGAAGTTTCGGTCGTAAGGAAGGTTCAGCTCTGATTTCAGGCCACTTCTTTCCCCCCACCCCCAACCCACTGAATACCACCCCTGACTGGGCCTCAGGGAAGCCTTCTGGGCAAAGGCAAAGCAGTTCAACAGCGATTTAGATTAGCAGAAATCCGATGGTTTCCTGCTTTCTAGCTAATCTAAATCACTTGTAACAGTTGATCATCGGAACAGCTGATCGTCAAAATAAAAGGAAAAACAACAACTTATCAAAAATTAGGCGAACGACGCAAGCAAGTTGGATGGCACGCATGCAAGATAAGGAGTCACTGGGTAGGGCGGGGCGGGTGGGGAGGGGCGGGGCCAGCCAGTGGCACGATTTACCGGTTCTTTGAACTGTGTAGAATCGTAACAACTGGTTCTATAGAACCGATCCGAAATGGTAGAATCCCACCCCTGGTTCCAAGACTGGGGGAAGTCCCTCATAACTTTGAATAGTTGCCAAGTGGCCGGTTGTAAGGCTAAAATGACCTGTAATCTCACAATGAATGCAAGTTTGACTTTGTTGTTTTTTGGGGGATGAGTGAGTAATAAAACTCACCCCTAGTTCTGCCATTGGCACTGTGAAGCTATAGAGCTAACAAGACCCCAGTAGCTTCTACTGGTTTTATTACTTCCCTGTTGAGCACAGCTGGGGGTTAGTAACCAACATTTCCTATTAATTACTCCTTGAATAGCCTTTCTAAATCCGTCTGATCCCTCTTTTGGTTCCCAGGGTGGGGAGAAGCTTCAGCGGGTTGAATCCATTGTTTTTGTCCCCTTTAATCTCGAACTGCAAGAAAAATCCAATTTTGCTGTGGACAAACATCACAGGAATCAAAGGGGAAGGAAACCACCCATTAAACCGATGGACAAATCATCATTTGTAATGAGCGACTGCTTCAAGCAAGGATGTAAGTAGGGTGGACATCTTTGACCAGTGGCCCTGAGTTTCATATGACCTCTAACCCTGCTTTTTCTTGGGAGAGGCCTCAGAGGTGCTCAAACTGCTGGAAAATGGTGTTTTTTCCCACCATCCCCGGCAGGAAATGCATGGAGACAGTGATGTAATCTAGGGTTCCTCTGGGGTGAGAAGCAAAGAAACACCTAGATTGGCAGAGAGAGAAAAAGTATAAAGTAGTTTTCTGTGCCATAAGCAAATGAGCATCTTTGTACTTTGGGATTTCTATTGAACATGAAGCCACTAGGATTTTTCCACAAATTTGCCAGGAGTCTTGAAAAAAATGTGGCTAAACTAACTTCCTTCTTTCCTCCCTCCCTCCCTTTCTTCCCCTCCTCCCTTCTTATTTCATTTAATTTCCTCCCTCCCTCACATCCATCCTTATTTCATTTATTTTCCTTCCTTCCTTCCTTCCTTCCTTCCTTCCTTCCTTCCTTCCTTCCTTCCTTCCTTCCTTCCTTCCTTCTTATTTCAAATTCCTTCCTTCTCCTTATTTCATTTAATTTTCTTTCTTCTTATTTCAAATTCCTTCTCCTTATTTCATTTTCCTTCCTTCCTCTTATTTCAACTTCCTTTTCCTTATTTCATTTTCCTTCCTTCCTTCCTTCCTTCCTTCCTTCCTTCCTTCCTTCCTTCCTTCCTTCCTTCCTTCCTATTTCACCTTCCTTCCTTCCTATTTCACCTCCTTTCCTTCCTTCCTTCCTAAAAAAATTATGCCTTTGTGAGATTCCCCCCAAAAGCTCTCAATAACACATCATCTCAAATAATCCAATATTTCCAATCTATATCGCTAATCCTGCCCTCCACCCTGATGGATGGGAGAGGAGAGTCTTGATGAAAGCCCTTCCCCCCAAGAAAAACAGGGGTCTAAGACTAATCTGCTCCCTGCCCCCCCGACTCTCATCTCATTTATGCTCAACTATTTTTGGGGCGTTTGATGAGCACATTGGCTCCTTTTGTTTTATTCCTGCTTAGCAGATGGTGCAGACATACAAAAAATCTCGCTACAGGCTTCCTTGCAGATGAAGGAACAGCGTGAGTTCTCTGCTGCAACTTTTCTCCATGGGCCCGAAAGAAAGTATGTAGCTTTGAATGAGGACAATTCATTCTTAGTCCTGTTTTTGAAACAGGCCTTTTCATTGCTTGAGGGAACCCCGGTCTTCCTTAAAACATTGCTGAAAGTCCTCCATGAGAAAAATCCTAGGCAAGACCATTTTCCTGGATTTCACCTCAGACACTGTCCGGGTCACTTCACTGTCCTTGACCACTAGAGAGGGAGAGGTCCATGTCCAAGGAGGTCCCAAGATGAACCATATAGGAAGGTAATGAGACATGGGTGACCATCAGTTTCTCCCAATGTGATGACCCGGGGCGTGGCATAAAAGCAACAAAGTCACAAAAATAGGTAAAATCCCTTTAATTCCTCCAGCTTGGCCCCCAATGTCCAGTTATCTTCGGCTGGAGACAAGAAAAGTTGCCCAAGAACAGTCTTTAAAGGGAAGAAATTCAATCCGAACCCAAAGTATGTATTTCTAATTATAAATAGAAATCAACACAAACCACGCTGCAGCAATTAACAAGACAGGGCAGGATGAGGAATTGCAGATTTCAAAAGATAACGAAACACACAGTTGGGAGGATGCCAGAACCCAGATAAGACTTGACAAACAAAGATAATTCATGCTTTGCTTCCAGCAAGGTGCTGTACGCAAACACCCTTTTTAAATCCTGTTTTCCCAGCTGCACCTAATGAAGGGAATCAGGGCCCTTTACTTCCCTCTAACCCACATAACTCATGTTGCTCCCTTCTCCATTCCTCCCCATGTGCCCTAGGATGAACAGGGGGTGGGCCTGGGTCTTTCTCTGAAGGTTCAGCTGGACTGTGCCCTTCCCCAGTTTCCTCCACAGCCACCGGAGCCCCACTCCCATTCCCTGTCTGCTGCTCGACCTCCCCCTCGGAATCAGATTCCAACAGGGGCATGACACCCAAGAGCTTTTGTAATCATTCATCCATGCTCAAACATCAAAAGTATGATTGGTGAGTGGTGCAGTGGTCTAGAGGTGGAGGTCTCTCCTCCCAATTAGGAGGCTGTGAGTTCAATCTTAGGTAGAGGTAGATATTTCTCTCTCCGGGCACAATGAGAATATATCTGCTGACAAAACTCCACATTGGCAACAGGAAGAGCATCTGGCCAGTAAACACTCTACTAGCTCCATTCAGGTTGCCAGATTCTACCCCGTGAGGAAATATGGGGTTATTAAAAGAGGACGATGAGGATGATGATGATCAAAAATATCATTGGCCCTATGACTGAAATGTTCAGCACCAGGAAAATGAGGAAATTAAACTCAGACAGCAAATAGAGCTAAATTCAGGGTCCTTACTTACTTGACCTTTAGAGAGGCAGGGAGAAAGCCAGAGAGTCAGATCTGCAGTGGGAACACAAGAACAAAATCCTATTACAAATATTAAGCATTGGGGACATAGTTCTTGGCAGGGCTAATTGCTGTCAGAGAAGGGAGACCAGAGATCCAGGCTTTAGAATTATCTTGACTCATCCCAAAGTCCTTTGACTTTGCAGTCCGCAGTTTTGAGAGACAGTCACTGAAATTCACTTTAAAATGCATTAATTCATCTGTCCCTCTAAATGTAAAAGAAATCTCATTTGGAGCAGACTTCCCGTTTTTAGAACGGTAAGAAATAGCATCAGCTACAGCCAAACTGTAGTTGAAGGGATTCACTTGTAAGTATTGGACAAAGATAGATAGATAGATAGATAGATAGATAGATAGATAGATAGATAGATAGATAGATAGATAGAT
>NW_020769373.1:5334353-5347095 GCF_900518735.1 Pseudonaja textilis | reverse complement strand
ATAGATAGATAGATAGATAGATAGATAGATAGATAGATAGATAGATAAATGGAGGGATAGATGATAGATAGACAGGTGATGGAGGAATGGAGGGATAAATAGGGATGAGAGATGAGGAGGGAGGGATAGATAGATAATAAGTAGATAGATAACACGACAACTTTTAACAGGCTGCCCATCTCAACGTGGTGATACCTTTGGCTAAAAGATACATAAAAACCCCTTTATTTTCTATACATCTCTTGCCAACAGATAATTCCTCCTGCCACTTTCCAAACCGTACACATTTCCGAAGCCATTTATCAGATCTCCTCCCACTACACCCTTTCAAGCCGACCCCTTCAGCATCTTTTGTGCACGTATGCGTGCGAGCGGCTCCACGCCAACCCCAGTCACACCTTTGTGGTGGAAAAGAACCTTGTGACCGACTTCGGAGGGGCTCTTCCCCGGCCCCAGACAGGGTGGGGGCGGGAATCATCTGGAAGAACTGGCTTGAGACATTTAATTAGTCGGCCGTCGTGTTCTACATTCTGCTCGATGTCATTAAGCATGAGAAAAACTTTCTCCGCTCCAATAACTTTTCATGACATCCCCTAACCTTGCCATCCATCACCGGGGGGTGGGGGGGCGGGGGGGGGGGAGGGAGGATGGAGACAAGGCTGTAACGAAGCAAGTCGGATTTCGATGTTCGTTAGTTTTTTAGCCCAGCAGGCCTAAAATGAAAATCCAGACACTTGCTTTCCAAACACATTATCCGTAGGGCAAACCGGCTGTTTCCCGGTCTGTTACACTCAGCCAATTAATTATTTTTGGCTTTCGTCAAATTGTTTTTGGCTTTCATCCAACCTTCTGCCCCAACCCCCCCCCCCCCCCCCCCCCCCCTTTTTCTCATTTTGAGGCTATATATTTGCTAAAGACCCATGTCTAGATTGCTGGGAGTTGTTGATTCGAAATGATATCCCGTTGGTTAATGTTCTCCCAACCATTTGATCTTTGCGTGAAAGTTTGCCCCGAACAAATCTGGGTCTCCAGGCATGGAGTTATGCTCCCTATCTTTCTAACCATTAACCCACCAACATGGACAGGGCAAGTCACTTGTATAGCAAGAGCATACCGACCCAACTCTCTTCTAGCACTGATGATGTTCCCTAGTTGGGTCGTGAAATGTCTGCAAGGAAACAACCAAGCTCAAAGAGCACCAAGGACTCCACAGCTGTCCTCCTCCTCCTCCTCCTCCTCCTCCTCCTCCTCCTCCTCCCCCTTCTAGCACTGATGATGTTCCCTAGTTGAGTCGTGAAATGTCTGCAAGGAAACAACCAAGTTCAGAGAGCACCAAGGACTCCACAGCCGTCCTCCTCCTCCTCCTCCTCCTCCTCCTCCTTTCTAGCACTGATAATTGGGTCATGAAACATCTGCAAGGAAACAATAGAGAGTACCAAGGACCCCACAATGCAGGAAAGTGTGAAAACAAGTGTGCTTTACTGTGCCAATGCAACTGACTTTGGTGGAGTGGGGGAAAGGAGTGGGAGGTGGAATGAACCCCCTTTGGCCCTAAGCCTCCTCAAGGCACTGCTTGCTTGGGAAGAGGAGAGCTGTCCCGCGTGAGATATTCTTGGACGTGGGTCTGAGCTAGATGAGAAACCCTCGCCTCACTTTGACTTAAATGTCTGAGAGAAAGCTAAAGCGGCTCTCCATCCTCTGATCCTCCCACAAGGATCCAGGAGAGAGGAATCTCGCAGATCCCTCGGAGAGTACTTCCAAAAGAAGAGATCCCTTGGCTACGAGTCTTCCTTTGAGGAAAATTGTGCCAGTGCTGTGAGCCAGTCGTGGGATTCAAAAATTTTTTACTACCAGTTCAGTGGGTGTGGCTTGGGGTGGGCATGGTTTGGTGGGCATGCCAGGGGAAGGATACTGCAAAATCCCCCCACCCCCACTAACCTGCCTTTCAGCTCCGTTCTCCTGTGCAGGAAAACCAAAGGAGACCCAGCCCATCAGCTGGGACTCCATGGGAGGCAGGGAAGAGATGGGGTTGGCGAGACCAGTCAGAGGTGAGATTTGCCACTTCTCCGAACTACTCAAAATTTCTGCCACCGGTTCTCCCAAACTGGTCAGAACCTGCTGAATACCCACCTCTGCAGTGGGCCTCATTCTTACAGGACTGGCACGCATCGGCGCCCTAGCAGTGCTTCCCCAGGCCAACACATTGATGAAACCTGTTGTGGGACCCCTCAGCTTGTATTTCTTCAGGAAGCCCTTTGACTCACAACCCAAGTCCAAAGACTTCCAAGTCTCTGGCAGCTGCAGCACCTTTTAGCCAATTAACGAAACAAGAAATGAATTATTTAATGTCATGTCAGCCCAAGTTAATTCCTTCTCGCATAGATAGATATGTATTTTTTTTAAAAAAAAAAACAGGGAGTAACATGGAGCAGACAGAGGAGGGGTTTTTTTCCCCCCTTTCTGGTTTGTGACATTGTAGGATGCTTGGAAGTCATGCATATGGATGACGTGCCTTGCTGAAATCCTTTAAAAAGAAAAGAAGAGGGCAGAGCTAGATGGCATTTGAAAGAACTTGTGTGTGAATATATTAGCCAGTGAGCCAACACAAGTGTGTGTGTGTGTGTGCTTGTTTCTTTATCATCTTATGCAGAGCTCTAGCTGCTTGGGAAGTGATAATATAACATTTGCAGAGTGCAGTTAATGACCATTTTCTATCTGCAATTCTTAAGAAACAAACACCTGTTATAAAAAATCTTTGCTCCGATATCTTGGTTTAGCACAGAGTAAATGAAACCATTCCAAGAGTGTGCTAAACTTAAGTTAGAAAAGGACTGGCTTCACGCTTTCTCAAAGTCATGTTTTTCGTGACCAGGGTTTAACGAATAAATCATGTTTGGCTTGGTTCACCCATGCTTGTCCAAAATTCAAGGCGTTCAGCATCACAAACCCCAAGCCAGATTGAAAGAGTCCGCTGTAGCTTTGCAGGGTGAAGCGGGTGGCATATAAATCTAACAACAGAGCAACATAAAATAACAACAACATAAAATAGAATTAAATTAAAACATGGGGACAAGCTAGGATGCATTTGGCACTTCAATGGAAAACATACGAGATTTGTCACTGTCTGAGTCTGCATGGACTATTATTCCAGTGAGGTTTTTTTTATGTGAGTTTGGACCATTCCCCAAATTTGAACAGGATGCAAAGTTTGATCATTTATTTATCCGGTTTATTATTTCCAAGATGGTATCACGGAGAAACAATGCGTACAATAAAGTCTTAAAACAAGGAATGTTTTCTTTGGGCAAAACATCAGCCAAAGGAAATGGAAGTAACCACATTTTACAAAAAGGAAACAAAAAGTTACCACATTTTAACAGTTTACTTTTTTAGCACAGTAAATATTGACACATACAATATTTTGTAGGGTCCTTTGTAATTTTTAAAAGTGGGAAGGGTTGCAGAGAGAAAAAAGTTTAAGAAACAATATATTCAGAGTAGTTTTATGCCAGTCCCCGCATAATCTTTCCCCCAAATTCTTCCATTGCAATTGTTTATTTTTGCGCCCATATTTGTACTCAAAATATACAACAGAACGATGTGTTTAAACTTTGTGTGGTCTAATCTAATAAACATGGACTGCTTTCAAACATCAAAGTTTATTAGTTGAGCTTGAATGTGTCCCTTAGTTTGGAACTAACTACATTATTGGCTCCACACAAACATATTAATCCTCCTGATTTTCATGCAGCTAGAACTATATTGCTCAATATTTATTCTGCATTTTATGTTTATATACACATACATTTGTATGTATATAAAAATCTAATATACATACACAGATAAGCAGAGTCGAATGCCTTTTTATATTTAAATTTATTGCCAAACTAGTTCAACCAGGAAATCTTTTTCATATATAAAATTGCTCAAGGTGGGGTTACAGATTGGAAAGGAAAAGGCTGTGGACTACAATACCCATGATCCCATCCTCTTTCCATGTGGACTGAGATTGATGGGAACTGTAGTAGTCCAAAACAAGTGGAACTCTGGGACAACAGCCCCCCTCCCCTCCCCCAATCCTCTTGGCAGAGCATCATGGTCATTGTAGTCCAATATCCCTCCCTTTGCAAGTGTGATGGGAGGGAAAAGTCCTCTTCATGCACTGTGCCCAAACGAAAACTGCATTTCCCAGAATGCTCCTGCAACTGTCTAGCCACGTGACAGCACTGCTGATTGGCCAAACTACTCCCAGTCGAACTACTGGATAGGAAACTTCCGGCCTCTGGACCAGTGCAATAGAGACGGCAAAGGGCTAGAGCGCCCCCATCGCTTGGTTCGAGGAGGAACCCCTCGCTGGGACTACAATTCACATCATCCCCAGAGACACAGCGGTACAGGGTTCACGTCCTTATGTTTTCCCGACCCACCGGTCAGTGAAGAAAGCTTAAAAGGCCCGCTAGTGTCCCGACCGAGGAAATCACTTCATTCCCCACAATGCAACTCTCGTGCCTCGGTCTCGCGAGACTCGGGCGAGAGCTCCGCGGTTGGGCCGGTGTTCTCGTGGAGGAAGCCAGAAGCGCCTGGGAGTCGGGCCTGGACGGGTGACCGGGAGCCGGACGCAGCCGCAGCGGATCGACATGGCGGAGACGGATCCCAAGACCGTGCAGGACCTCACGGCTGTGGTGAGCGTCCTCGGCTGGGGGCGGAGAAGCGGGTCGCCGGGGAGCCTGACGGGCGGGGGGGGTGAGGGAGGAGTTGCCATGGAGACGGGAGAGGGCGGTGGTGGCGTTGCTAGGGAACTGGGCGCGGCCGTTGGGGTCGCCCTGGATACGGCGGGAGGCTGCGGGCTCGGTTGCCGTGGAAACGGAGGGGGGGGATGCTGAAAAGAGCGTTTCCATTTAGCCTTCATACGACCAACTCGGGTTAAGAGCATTCCCGGGTTGGGAGAATGTGGCCCTTGCCTCCCCCCAAGGTTGTCCTTCGCCTGGGAGGGGACTTCGAGGTGGCCTTTATTTTTATTTTTTTTGCCCCAGAGTTTGGGCCAGGCCTCCTGCTGCTTGCAAGGGAAGCCACTGGGAACACTTAGACCCACTTGCATTTTGTAATATATATGTGTGTGTGTGTGTGTGTGAAGAAGGTACTTTCTTGCTTAAAAACCAAATTATTATTATTTTCCCTACTCCCATCAGGTGCAGACCCTCCTGCAGCAAATGCAGGACAAGTTCCAGATCATGTCGGACCAAATCATCGGCAGGAATATCCTTTTGAGCGTGGAAATCAGAGGAAGACCCCCCAAGACCAGGAAGATTTTCGCCACGTGGTTTCCTTGGGCCAGACAACCCCCTCCCCCCTCATGTGTGTGTGGGGGGGGGGGGGGGAGAGACCCCTCTGAAGAAAAGCCGCATCGCCCTGTGGCAGTTGCATGGGAATAATATGATGCTTGTGCCCTTGTTTCATTCTGCCTCTCTTTTAAAAAACGTCCTCTCCGGTGTCAGGAGAGGATGTAAAGCCAGGGTCCCCGACTGCACTTTCCAAAGGTGCTGCCCAAAGTTTGTACAACTTTAGCAGTCAGTATGCAAATGTTGGACGTGGAGATTCTCAGTCCTCCAGGTCACGGTTGTTCCAAACGTCTTTTTTTTTTCCAAGAGGCAACTGGACTTTCTGATTTTTCTTTGAAGACATTTCGCTTCTCATCCAAGAAGCTTCTTCAGCTCTGGCTGGATAGTGTGGAATGGAAGGATTGATGCTCCTCTCCGACAGCTGATCATTTGCATCCTTTTAGAGGGTCGTTGAGGCCACCTGGAAGTTTACCTGTGTCCTCGAAGTCACCAGAGTGATGTAATGGAAGTATAAATCCTTCTGTTCCACACCATCCAGTCGGAGCTGAGAAAACTTCTTGGATGAGAAGCGAAATGAAATGTCTTCGAAGCAAAACCAGAAAGTCCAGTTGCCTCTTGAGGGCAAAAAAAGCATCTTTGGGACAAATGTTGGACACTTTCTCCCTTTAAATAATGTACATATATCAAAGAATCTTGCTATGTATGTAGAGGTGCTCCTTGCTTAACAATTGCAAATCTGTCATTAAGCAGGGTGCTCATTAAAAGTGTAAGGTCACGACCACACTGACTTTCAGTGTCACTCCTGCTTGTGGTTGTTAAGCAGATCACTGCGTGTCATTAAGCACAATGCCGTGTGGCTTGTGACTTCGTTCTGGGTTCCCCGTTGGCTCTCTAAAATGGCAATCGCGTGTTTGGGAAGGCGGATGCCGTGATCTAGAGTTGAAAGGGGGTTGCATTTCTCTAGTCCAAGGGTCTTCAAACTTGGCAAGTTTAAGACTTGTGGACTTCAACTCCCAAAATTCCTCAGCTAACATGACTGGAGGAGGAATTCTGGGCGTTGAAGTCCACGTCTCAAAGCTGTGAAGTTTGAAGACCCCCCCCCCCTCCCTGGTCTAGGTGGGATTTTTACTTAACTCGGGTTCACTTGATGACATGAGCTGCCGCATTGACGACCTGGAGAAGAACATTGCAGATCTCATGACCCAGGCCGGAGTGGAGGAGCTGGAAGGAGGAGAAAGCAAAGCGGCCCCCACCAAGACTTCAAGTGAGCTTGATTCTGAAATAGCACTAGCACTTAGACTTATATGGCGCTTCTCAGTGTTTTACAGTCCCCTCTAGGCAGTTTTTACAGAGTCAGCGATGTTGCCCCCAACAATCTGGGTCCTCATTTTACCCACCTCGGAAGGATAGAAGGCTGAATAAACTGAGCTGGTGAGGATCAAACTGCTGGCAGTGGGCAGAGTTAGTCTGCAATACTTCATTCTACTGCACCACCACGGCTCTTTATTAATAATAGCACTTAGACTTACATACCGCTTCTCAGTGTTTTACAGCCCCCTCTAAGCAGTTTACAGAGTCAGCAGTGTTGCCCCCAACCATCTGGGTCCTCATTTTACCGACCTTGGAAGGACGGAAGGACGAGTCAACCTTTGATGACTCACAAATGACTCGATGTTCCTGCAGATTAAATGGGGGTGAGATGACTGAGATGGCTCTCAGAGGCTGGATTGGGATTACCAATCTTTGAAATTACTTTTCACCTACTTTTATAATTTATAATAAGCTGCCTGGACTCCCCTTGTAGGGGAGATGGGCAGCCCAGAAATTTAATAAATAAATAGGCTCTCAGCCTGCATGTGATAGAAGAAATAGCCCTCAACTTAACTGGTAAGTTATGACCAGGGGTCCCCAAACTTGGCAACTTTAAGGCTTGTGGACTTCAACTCCCAGAATTCTCCAGCCAGCTATGCTAGAGAATTCTTCGGCCATCTATCCACAGCCAACAGCTATGCTGGCTGGAGAATTCTAGAAGTTGAAGTGCACAAGTCTTAAAGTTGCCAAGTTTGGAGACCTCTGGTTATGACAGACATAACTCCGTCCCTCAAAGCTACTTGCAACCTGGTTTCAAACTTACGAAGTTGGCCTCTCCTCTCCTGTGGCCAAATGACTGACTACATTTTGGATACTCAACTATTGACCCTCATTTATGGCCGTTTGCATCACCTTGCAATGGGTTCATTTAAGGGCAGTGGCATTCGCTTAGCAACCATTGCAGAAAAGATTGTAATGACACATCCGGTCAGGACATAAGTTTCCAAGCCAGCCTCAATTACACTCATAAATCAAGGGATTTCTTATTTGTTTTATTTGCTTATAAGAGGGGGGGAAAAATAGAGTTGTACACACTTAAAAATGAACGTAAATTGGTCTAGTAATGTCAAGTACTCCCTGAGTTTTTAAAATGCCTGAATGAGGTAAGTATATCTTTTTAGGACTGTACAGAATGCAACCTTTTAAAATTTCACTTAGGAATGTGACTGGTTTTTCTTCTGACAATCTTTACTAATTGTTCTACCTTTCTTTCAACAGCCTGCCAATAATTTATGATGGCTACAGAAAAGGGACATTTTTACAAGCCTACACTGGTTTCCAGACACCATTTTTTTTTTGGTTTTATTTTATTTTTCCAACGACTAGTGTGTAAAAGCAATTTTCTACTGCTGTAGAACTTGTGTTCTTAATGTACCTTGTATAACTAGATTTGGAACCATTTCTATTCTGACTTCTTATGCATTGTGAGTTTCACATACTTTTTGGAATTGACACGTTCTATACTAATTTCAATTATTAAAACAATTTGATAGCTTGTCGGGTCAGCTACAATGTTAACGCTATACAAGTGGACTTTTGTGAATTTGGATGTAAAAAAATGCTTCCTTTTCTTGGTTCCTTTTTTGTAATTCCCTTTACTTAATGGGTTGAAAGTGTTGTGCTTTCTGTCTGCCTATTTTGTGCACAAGGATGAAAATGTGTTGTGAGTCACCTACAGATCTTTTACTCTATTAGTAATAAGTTTAAAGTAGGAAACAATCCATTTTGGATCCCTTGAGCTGTAACTTCTTCATTTTCAGTTATCGATTTGAGGAAGTTGATGATTGAAAAATTTAACAGTTAATCATTTTAAAATAAACTGTCAATAATATTGGCCTGGTAACAGGATTTTGTTATTGGGTGGGTACACCTTATAGTTCTAAGTATGAAGACCAGTTCCTTGGATTTATAATAAAATGCACATTTATTTTCAAGGATGACCAATAGAACTCTGTCCAGTGCCAGTTGCCCTTTACATCTTGGTAGTTGCAAAATGGCTGCTTAGGTCCATCCAATATTGAAGCTGTTTCAATGCCCGAAATGCGATTTTATAAAATCACGGCTGAAAATGCACTTTTGGTTCTACAAGTGTCCAAACAAAATCTCCCTCTGATGGATTTAGAAATCGCTGCCGAAGAAGTCCAGAGTTTGATGGAATTGTGATAAGTGCGCAGCAATCGAGGTCGATCCGCTGGGGTTGCAACTCCAAACCTCAGGAAGATGTATAATTTCAGCCCAAACATGGACAATGGTTGTAAACCTGCTAAAGTTCTCTCTCAAGTTACCCTGTGCGGCCTTCTTGCAGAAAAGTCCGCGCTTGGGGTGCTAAACTGTTGAGGACATGAGCGGATTAGAGCATTATTGCCTAGCTCCTAAAGCTGCAGAGTAAACTTGCCTCTCCTGGGTGTGAGTTCATTTCAAAAAAAGGTTAGGAGCATTTAAAAAAATGAACGGTGGGTCCTTTGCTCCATTGTGTAGATCTCACTGGGGTGTTAGTAGATATTTTCCTTGATTGGGAACTCTGTTCCTCCTTCCAAATTTGGGTCTTCAGCTCTTATTATCCCATCTCTTAAAAACTTCCAGTGTTGGAGCATTTACAACTTCTGGAGGCAAGTTGTTCCACTGATTAATTGTTCTAACTGTCCGGAAATTTCTCCTTAGTTCTAGGCTGCTTGTAGGTTCCTTGATTCTTGTTCCTTTAATATTTATGGATCTGTTCTAAGAGAAATGCGGACAGCAAATTCCCTGAGTTGCAGGGAGAATTGACCCGCTACCCCACGTGCCAGTTTTAAGTTTTTAAGAAGGCATCTTGCCAATAGGGACAGAAGCCAGCTGTTTGGAAAACAATCTTGTTTCCTCTCTCTCTCTCTCTCTCACTTTAAAATTTCTGCTGAATTTTTCTAAGTGGAGCAGAGTAGAAAAAGAAAGAGAGATCTCCGGTATTCTTAAGAGTTTAGTGGAAATGTTCACATTCAGTCACAGCTGAAGAGCAGCACTTTAATCATCAGATCCATTTATTATTATTTTTTGAAAAACAAAACAAAATCAAGACCCTTGTGATGGCTGGCGACATCGGAATAATTGTTTTTCGACCTGTCGGTGAAGTCATCCTAATGGTGTTATAAGAAAAAGCAGAGACAGACGGTTTGAAATAATACCCTGTATAACCAGCCCTTAGATCTTTCTTAGATCCTGCTGTTAAAACATGTCTAAATAAAATGCTAAAATGGCACTAAATATTTCTCTATATCGTAGATGATGTAATTGGAGTCTCTTTCCCAGTTTGCTTGATGCACAGTGGTGGTTCGGAGGCAGGTTTTCGGCTGAGAAAGTAAAAGCACTTTATTTACTGTGCAATTAAGTTATATTTCCCTCCGGACCAATCGTTGCAGGCTTTAATGGCTGCAAAAGGGGAATTGGTGCCTTTAGGATCTATCAAAACTTTAGAGGCACTTAATGTTACCGGCTCTGGATAAATGACAGGAGGATTTCGTTTTTCCATCTGCTTCTGAGCTTCCCTGAAGCATCTGGATAGTCAATGCTGACTTGCAAAGTAGAGTTTCCGGCAAGTTATTTTTCTAGCTTTGATATTTGGAGAGTTTGTGTTTGTGTGTGTGTGTGTGTTGAAAAGCATTCCTATATGTCCATGTGTGACAATGAAACTTACAGCAGTCTCTTGCTTATCCTGTTGCAATTTGGTTTCTCTCCCCTTGAAAATGTTTCGCTTCTCATCTGAGAAGCTTCTTTCGTTCTGCAGTTCATGGTACAGAATTCCGTTCATTCTGCAGAACTGAAGAAGCTCCTTGAATGAGAAGCGAAAAGTTTTCAAGGAAAAAAAAAATAACGAGAAAGGCCTGTTAGCCTTTTGGAAAAGCTCCTTTGGGAAAAACTTGGCTAAAGGTTTTGCCGAGAAATTGGAGAACTTCATGAACATTTTCCAGGACGCGAGTCCAGAGCAGAAGTTCTCCAAGAAGGACACTCACCTTTAAAAAGTGGCAGTGAACTAGATTTAAGGAGCAGTAAAAATATTCTTCCCTAAGAATATTTCCAGAAACAGGAGAATATTGGTATTCCAAATCATCATTTGATAAACAATTTTGTTCTTTTCTTGGAAAGCTGGAAGTATAAAATACTGAATCACTCAAAATAAATTACAGGAAATCCTCGAGTTACGACTGTAATAGAGCCTGCCCAATACAGTTGTAAGTTGCAATGGTTGCAAAATGAGTTGGACATGTGACTAACCTGATTTGTTTTAACCTTTTTGTGTGTGTGGTGGCCATAAAGCAAACACTGGAGCTTTTAATCAAACCCAGGGTTGACTAGGGGAGCAGTTTTGTGAAAAACCAGAAACAAGTGACAGTTTGGGGCAAAACTGCCATAAAATGCTGTCAGGTGACTACAAGACACTGCTGTCATCCCTAAAGGTGGCCACGTTACCAAGCACCCAAAGTATGGTGATATGACTGGGTGGATGACCCATCAAACTTTGAATGTTGGTTGTAAGTCTCCTTTTAACGTAACTTTTAATGCTTGCTAAGTGACCATTTATAAGTCAAGGACTACCTGTAATTGGTTCCAACAGACAGTATCGATAAAGTTATCCAAAACGTTCGCCAACAAAGGGAAAAAATAACCCCAATATACTTTTTCATCAGCAGAATCTTGAGCCTTTGTTTAAGCTAAACAGCTGATTCACAGAAAGTGTTATTAATAAAGACTCAAAGTGCAAAAGCCACAGTCGCACTTGTAGCTGTTTTATATCCACACACAAAGGATTTAAAGAATACTTCTTAACCCCCCCGGAATGACTTTCCTCGGGTGATATGACAGGATGAAATATTGCGGTATATTTTGGGGACTTCAGAAACCTGTATAAAGATTAAGTGCTGCAGGGAGAGGAATTTGCATTCAGAGGCTGCCCAATTAATGGATATTTTGCATATCCCAAGCAATTTATTGCAAGTGTTCTGCTAAAAAGAAAAAAAGATTTATTCTCTGAACAGAAAAGCTTTTTTTCCAAAGGGAAGATGGTGTTGAAGATAAATCTTTTCTCCCCAAGGGTTAAAAACCCCCAATATGGTTCGATCTTAAGGATATAAGTTTTCTGCTTAAAAACCACGAGGCCACAAGGCATAGTTTGTACAATTTTCAGCAAAAACATTGGTTGTGTGCAGTAGCAATGGGCTGACATTGGTGCCCTAGGAACATGGGTGCAGTTTTGCATTTTTTTTACAAACCTGTTGTGATCGATCGATGTTAGAGGATTCCGGGAAGGAAGCCTGCTCTTCATTTCTGAAATATTCCCATTGATTTGTTCCCCTTCTCCAATTCCCAGAGCCTCCTTCTTCTAGGAAACACACAGCCTTTGTATCAAAGTGGATATCAGGCCTAGATATTAACGCAACTCTTAGATTGTGTTCCTTTGCCTCCGCAGCAGAGAAAGTGCCGTATTCCCTGTCAAAAGATACTTGGGAGATTTATCCTTTCTAATTTCATTTTTAAATGTCAGCAAGCTAATGGCTTCGTTAGCATTCAGCTTGGGAAGGCATCTCATGGGGATCAGTAGAGCCAAAGAGGAAGATGGATTTACTCATCCAATAAAATCCCCATCATGTTGCTACTTCCAAAAGGCTTTTACAAATCCATCCATCTGTAGAAATCCCCTGATTTGCATCCGGTCTTCAGCATTCAGAGAAAAGTTTAACCTTTCCTTCATGCTGACTCCTAGCTGGACAAGTTATTTTTCTTTTCTTCCTCTCTCTTACGAGAGAGAAAGCAGAGGTCATGTTCTGTAGGCTGTAGGGTTTTTCCCTTTATGGATACTATCACAAGCACTTTGGATTTGGAGGTTCTATCAGGCCTATTCTGTCTCTGTGTCTGTCTCTCTCTCTCTCTGTCTGTCTCCTCTCTATCTCTTTCTCTGACTGTCTCTCTCTCTGTCTCTTTCTCTGACTCCCTTTCTTGTCTCTCTCTGTCTCTCTCCTCTCTCTCTCTCTCTTTGTCTTTCTGTCTGTCTCTCTGTGATTCTC
>NW_020769373.1:5312068-5334343 GCF_900518735.1 Pseudonaja textilis | reverse complement strand
TCTTTGTCTTTCTGTCTGTCTCTCTGTGATTCTCTGTCTCTCTCTTTTTCTCTGTCTCTCTGTCTCTCTCTCTCCATTACTTAGTAACTAAGGTGCTTACTTATTTGGCAGAAAAAAATCAACTGCTGCTTTCTCCTTGACTGACCTGCTTGATGTGTCTCAACTTTTGGAAATTTCAATCTAAATCCACTCGTAGATCAGATACTGCCCTCTAGCGCACAATTGTCTGCAATTACAGAATGCAGGCCCTGAATTTTATCTTGTTTTTAATACCTTGTTTTTTTACTAAGATCTAGGTGCCATTACTTTCCTGGAAGCAGCTTGGCTTCACGTTGGCTGCCTGAGATGGCTGGAGTGTCAAACCGGGGAATCTGTGTCACACTATAATAGCAATAAGGCAGCTTTCCTTAGAACAGCTTAACAATCTGTGACCTTTAACCCCCTCCAATGACCAAGTCCGCCTTTGCCAGGTCCTGGAGAAGGACTCAATAGGTGGATAAATATGCCAATTCCAATGGAAAAAGGTGGCTGATTGGGTGAAAGATTCACTTATGACCCAATGGAGCAGCGCTTCTCCTAACCAGGGTGCTATCCATGGTGCTGAAATACACCTTGAAAAATCAGAGAATCAGAATAGAGCTGGAAGAGACTTTGGGGGTCTTCTAGTACAGCCCCCTGCTCAAGCAGAAGAGCCTATTAGGTCATTGACTCACAATGGCTCTATAAATGTGCTGTGTGTCACAACGGAAGCTCCTAGCTGTTAGGCTGCCCTCTGCTTTGCAGTATCAATGCTACAGGCCACCATCCTGCTTTCCAGCAATGGACAGTTTGCTACTGGTCAACATGCCGTCCTTGAGCTTTTATTACTAGCCCCTCATCCATCATGTGCAGCCTGCCATAAAACAAAAAAACAAAAATGTTACCAGGGATTAATTATCAGCTCATCCTGCAACTTAGCTCTTAGCTGGGATGCCTACGTTCCCAAGAGCAAGCTAAAGACACATAGACTTGTAAATGATTTGGGAATTTGAACAACGAGGCTTAAAACTCAGGGGTGGTTGCATTTTAAGGAAGTGGAAAGAGCGAGGAAGTATTTAGCAGAACCTCTTGGGATACGGAGCTTTATGAAGGGATCTTACTGCTATCCATTATGTTCCCTGAGGCTTCCTTAATGCCCAATAAAGTCTTCCACAGTTGGCTTATGAACCATTCTTTTGCAGTTTGAAGAGAACTAGAAAAAGAAGAACAAAACTTTGCTGATGTTAATCCTATGACATAGGAAAGCAAATTTCTATTTCCCGTAAAGGTAGTTTTGCACTTACATCCATTCATTTAGTGACTGAAGTTACAACAGCACTGAAAAGTGACATATGACCGTTTTTCACACTTAACGACAGTTGCAGCATCCCCTTGGTCACGTGATTAAAATCCGACCACTTGCAACTGGCTCATATTTATGACTGTTGCATCACCCCGGGGTCATGTGATCTCCTTTTGAGACATCCCAATAAGCAAGGCCAACGGGGAAGCTGGATTCATTCAACAACCATATTGCTAACTTGTGGCAAGAAAGGTCGTAAAATGAGGCAAGACTCACTGAATCGCTGCCTTGCTTAGGATCAGAAATTTCAGACTCTGATTGCAGGTTACCTGCATACAGTTCATCCTACAAAACCAATCTCTATACAGCTCTGCAGAATTTATTCTGCAAAAAGTCACACCTGTCTGGAACCGGTTCACTCAGAATCTTATAAGTGAAGTGCCCAAATGAACCATGTTTGATCCTTTTGAATGAACGACGCAGGGAAAGCAGATTTTGAAGCAGTCATGGCAGGTGTGAGGTTAAACTTTACAGATTTACAGATTAACAGAGTTGGGAGGGACCTTGTAGGTCATCTAGTCCAACCCCCCCCAACCCAAGCAGGAGACCTTATGCCTTTCTAACAAATGGCAGTCCAATCTCTTCTTGAAAGCCTCCAGTGATGCAGCTCCCACAACTTCTGAAGGCAATTTCTATTCCACCAGCTGATCACTCTCTGTCGAGAAATTTCAGGTTGAATCTCTCCTTGTTCAGTTTCCATCCATTGTTCCTTGTCTGGCCTACAGGTGCTTTAGAAAATAGCTTGACCCCTTCCTCCTTTCTGTGACAGTCCCTCAAATACTGGAACACTGCTACCCTGTCTCCCCTGGTCCTTCTCTTTCAAACTTTCATCCTCCTGGTTTATTTTGGGCCTAGCAAGTTGATAAACTCACCCATTGTAGCTTTGTTTATTGGTTAGTGTGCTGGACGAACCAAAGCAGATATTCGAGTCAGGATAAATCATATCTTAGTAGCATATTATTGTTGTTAGCTGCCTAAGTACCCTTATGCCAAGATGGGCAGCAAATTAATTTAATAATAATATTGTGATGAGGTCTAAGGGTGTGGGTTTTTTTTTGCGGTTTCCTATCCCTTCTCAAAGCTGTTTTAAGAAAGTGCCAAGAGGAGGCAAATGGAAGAAAGATCTGAGTTTTGGAACCCTTCAGTATCTGAAGAATCTCTCCTATAGGTTGTCTTTTTCAACTTGGTTTAATCGATTCCTTACTTCTTCTTTTTTTTAAAAGGAGAAGTTAGGAAGCCTTTCTCCTCCAAAAGGAAAATGTGTCCTGGTGCATTTTAATTGCGCTCTTCTAAAAAAGCGTTTCTAGTTGATTTATAACTCCCATTTTCTCCAAATGTTAAAAAACCCACGAGATAGGGCTCAAATGTCAAACTTTATGGCAGTTTTGCATCCCTTCCCTCTGCAAAAAATACCTCTTTGGGAACTTTTTCTGCCCCAATGCTTCCCTACCCTGGCGGGGAATGCCAGGCCCACGGAATTGCTTTAAACAAGTTAGCTCTGGAGTAATTAAATGGAAACCGTTATAACGGAAAGCACATTGGCAAAGGCAGCTGGATGGTCTCTTTGGGATCTTCCCTTCGTTTATTTGAGAAGAACTTTTTTTTTTTGGTCTCATTTCAGAGCTAATTGTAGATTTGCCACATGCTAAGTAGAAGTTAAATTAATTGAAAGAACAAAAGAAGTTTGTCTGGGGTTGGATGAAGGCCATATTTCCTTGCTTAAAGCTGCCTTTACTGCACATTCTCCAGACGTTCTCATATGCCATGCTAAGCCATGCCATTAATTTATTTTAACATGTTTAGACCATACAATAGTTGAGATGCTGGTTAACTTTAATCACAATTTTCCTATTTTAGATCAGTTTACCTAAATCATAGGAGTTTCCTATATTGTCCAAGCCCAGAACAGGAAGTCAATCAAAAGATGGCTTGTTTTTAACCATCCATAACCTCTATTAAAGCCAACGATACAAAGCGATATGCAGACTTTAAATTGTCCAAGATTCTTAATCAGATTTAAATATTGATCCTTCTTTTTATCTGGTTGACCAGGAGTAACCGGTGTAGATTTCACAATAATGGATAACAGAGTGTGCTTTCCTTTTATCTTTTTGAAATTGAGAGAAAGTAACTATCTCTTCTGTCCTAAACATTGAAATAATTTGATACCAACACTTGTCAGTTCATAATTACCGTCACACATTTGACTTGAAGCTGTGCATGTCATGGTTGATATAACTGTGCCTGGTTGATATAAATGGTTGATTCTTCTCCAGTTTCTTTATTTTCCTTTTTGAGGGCAGGGGGGTGACTTCTCATTTGTTGAAGAATTTTGGAAGAACTCAAAACTGGCCCAAGCCTTTGGATGTGGACTTCAATGCCATCGAATCGGCTTAAGTTTCATCCAGGGATTCTGTTCTGTTGATGGATCCTGCAGAATGAGAGGATTAAAGGTTCACTCAATCTTCCCAACAAGAGGATTTCTGACTTTCCTGTTTGATTCCAAACTTTAAGATATTTTCTTCCTGTTAGCTTTAATCTAACTTTCTCTAAGCAACCAAAAAAGTCCCCATTTAACAAATTGCAATGCTTTGAAATACCATCTTGGCTCATCTATTAATGTCCAGCATCCAAAGAGCGTCCCTACAGTCAATTCTTGAATGCAAGAATAGGTGAAGAGATGATGTCCTCTCACACATCAAAAATGATTTTTTTTAAAATCATGTTTTATGTTTATATTTACAATAAACCATCTTTCATTCAAACAGCGTGTCGACTGGGTACATATATCTTGTGCTAACAATTATGATTAATACTTTTCTTGCCAATACATCAATAATCACATTTTCTTGATAAGCCATTATCTCTTATTTTTAATCTTAACTTATTGCTCTATATATTCATCTACTCAGTTTTAACTTGTTTTACTTTCTATCCATTGATAAAAGAAATCCCACACCATGTAATGTTCAGTTTCTTCTTTTTCTTTGATTCTCAGTGTTAATCTATTCATCTCTGCACATTCTAAGATTTTCTCAATCACCTTTCCCTCTATCGGAATTTTATCGCTTTTCCAGTTCTGAGCTAATACAATTCTAGCTGCAGTTAATGCATAAATAATTAAATATGTTTTGTCTTTGCTATAACATTCACGCACTATCCCTAATAGGAATATTTCAGGTTTGAAATCTATATGTTGCATTAACATTTTTTCCAACCAAGTGTTTACTTTTGTCCAATATCTTTTTTTGCCTCTACGCATGTCCACCATATATGGTAAAATGATCCAGGTGTCTGGTGGCTCTTCCAGCATTTAGCTAATTTGTCTTTAAAAATCTTTACCAATTTTGCTGGTGCAAAGAGGCATCAAAAACAATTCAGGGAATGGTTGAGTGTCTGCCAAGCATTGGTTTGAATCCTCTGTGAAATCTTTATGTAAAGATGAAGATGAACAGAGTTTATTTTGAATCTGTTTTCCAAGCCACGTTGTTTCAAACGCTTCTTCCTTTGTAATGCATTTCAAAAGGGAAATCTCTGCCAACCAAACTGAGCAATAACCAGCTGAAATAAGTTTCACAAACAATTGGCAAGGGGCTCCTGTATACAAGTGTTTCCCAATCGTACCGTTTTAAGATATGTGGACTTTAATTCCCAGAATACCCCAGCCAGCCATTTTCTATTCCTATACCTTTGCACTGTTATGATTTAAAATCTAGAGAAACAATATTTTTTTCACATATCAACAATGTCCACAACTCTATTGAGATACTTAATTTTGTTTTGTTTTATTTTAAAAGGCCAGTCTTTCTTGACCACAACAATGTATAAGAAGTGTTGGGATTCAGCCAGTTTGCACCAGTTTGGGAGTGCCGGTTGTTAACTTTCTGAGCAGTTTGGTGAACTGGTTGTTGGAAGAAATGTTTAGGGTAGAGAATCAGTTGTTAAATTATTTGTATCCCACTACAGCTGGCTGGGGGAATTCTGGGAGTTGAAGTCCTCACATCTTGTAAGTTGCTGATAACCAGAAGCGTTGTACAGTAATAGACTAAATGAAATCCTGATAGTAGTTAATGACAACATTTTAGAGTTGCTGATATGATAGCTTGATGATTTCATTTCTGCTTCTAAAAGCAAACAGCCGAAAAGTACGTTTGAGGTACGCCTTGAGTAAATGTGGCTGTTGACAAGGCACTTTTCAGAACAAGGAACTGTGTTATTTGTGAGAAATTGTAATAATTCAGCAACGCAAAACCAGCACCACAGACTGGCCGCTAGGTGGCACCATTGCCATTTGGCGCCTGTTGTAAAGCCGTTGTATTGCCTTAAAACAGACTCACAAGCCAGTGTTCTGAATATTGTAATTCACAACAAATACAAATCCACAGCTTCTGAAGAGAGGAGATTGGATTCTAGATTGGGAGTGAGTCAGGCTGCATCATTCCAAGGGTTAAAATAGCTGATCCGAGAGGAGATATTCAGGAATAAACATGAAGTAACAAACAGATAAACATGAGAATTTGTGTGTGAGAGAGAGAGACAAGACGGAAAGAAGTTTTAATTTGCAGAAATAGAAAAAAATGCAGCAAATTCCAGCAACCCTTTGGCCTCAAGTGCACCCTAATTAGTCATCTTCACTTAAAGAAAATCAAAGGAAGTCCTTTGAGTGGGAAAGGAAAACGAGAAACATTTTTTTTTGCTCCTGGATAAAATTAAATTTGGGCCGACAGGAAAGAAGGAGGGGAGAAAGGAAGTCATTACAGGAGGAAAGTAAGTTTCAAAAATAAGGAAACTCTATAATTGTGCAGATCAGAGCAGCTGCCCCAAGAGATTTGCATCTGATCTGTCAACTCTCGCGCCCAGATTTCAGAAAGATCCATATTCTATTCTACCTATCTAACTGAATGCAATTCCTAAATACTTTCTCTAGCTTATATTCTAGAAAGACTCTAGAAAGAGTGCAGACCAAAGCAACCAAGATGATTGGGGGACCGGAGGCAAAAACGTATGAGGAAAAGTTGCAGGAATTGGGAATGTCTAGTCTAGTGAAAAGAAGAATTAGGGGTGACATGATAGCAGTGTTCTGATGCTGCCCCAAAGAAGAGGGGGGTCAACCTATTCTTTGAAGCACCTGAGGGCGGGACAAGAAGCAACGGATGGAAACTAATCAAGGAGAGAAGAAACCTAGAACTAAGGAGAAATTTCCTGACAGTGAGAACAATTCATCAGTGGAAAAACTTGTCTCCAGGAGTTGTAAATGCTCCAACACTGGAAGTTTTTAAGAAGAGATTGGATAATAATTTGTCTGAAATGGTCTAGGGTTTCCTGTCTGAGCAGTGGGTTGGACTAGAAGACCTCCAAGGTCCCTTCCAACTCTGTTATTCTTATTGTGGTTAAGATATTACATGCACTTTCTAAATTTTGTTCCAGGTTTAGGCATGTTTACAAGTCAGATCAAAAGCCAATGAACCAGTATTCAAACTGTCACTGCATTTTACAGATCTGTCTGGATGACCTTAGATCAATCCGCAGTTCTCCAATTCCATGTATCTCACCAAATGCTTAAAGATGAGATGAATTTGATCCAGTGGTGGGATTCAATTTTTTTTACTACTGGTTCTGTGGGCGTGGCTTGATGGGCGTGGCAGGGGAAGGATACTGCAAAATCCCCCTTCCCTCCCCACTCCACTAGCCTGCTTTCCAGTTCTGTTCTCCTGTGCCCGGCAACCAAAGAAGACCCAACTGATCAGCTGGGACTCAATAGGAGGTGGAGACCAGAGTTATCTAGACCAGAGTTTTTCAACCTTGGCAAATTTAAGAGGTATGGACTTCAACTCCCAGAATTCCCCAGCCAGTAGAATTCTGGGAATTGATGTTTAGATACCTTAAAAGTTAGTTAAAAAACACCAATCTAGACTGAGATGGTTAGAAGACATTGTGATAATATTGACTGGAAAGGGGTACTAGAGTCCCCTGCTTCACATTTAAATGTTGCAAATCTGCATATAAGTGAAGCTTATGTTTGCCTAATTGATTATCTTTCAGCAGTGTGTTAATTTTCCTCACCTAAGTAAAGGAAAATAATTTCATGTTGGCTGTTTCCAGAGCCCAATGAATAAGTGGCTTCCATTAGGGAATATTTCAGATTAATTGCTTGACCTCTCCTCCTCCTCCCAGGGCCTTAATAATAAAACACTTTCCTGCATGCATATTTAAAATGGATCAATTCAAATGTATCAATGAATAACAACAATAAAACCGATCTACAGAAATCCCAGCCATTCGCTCCCAAGACAGAAAAAATAACTTGGAGGCATGAATAGTGCGCTGAAAGCATGCCAACTCCTAGCTTTGCAGATCTTTTGATTTTAATTGATAATAAGCTGTATCATTTCAATTTATCATTGTCAGATGGGTTCATAAAAAATACGCACTTCGGTGGGATCTGAATGCTTTCTGAATGTATTCATTAAACAGATAGTTAGATGCATTCACACTCTGACAGATAAAGCATAATGCAGAGTAATAGATTAAATCTTCCATTTTCTAAGTGCTTTGTATCTTGATCCTGCTGTTAAATGTAGATACATTCAGTAGCATAACTAAGGATAGCCGAGAAAAACTTGCTTTTTGTCAATGTCCAGGATTATACAGATAGTCTTTGACTTACAACGGTTTGTTTAATGACAGTTTAAAGTTACAATGGCACAAAATTAAGAATTGGCTAGAAGAAATGGCAAAACAAAAAACTGAATTGAAACCAGAGATATTTTTATTGGGTATATTAAGATATAAAATCTGCAAAAAATTTCAATACATCCTACTTCACATAGTAACTGGAAATGTGACAATATTCCTTCCTACACCATGATAATAAAAAAGGTTTTAGAATGTGCAGAGATGGATAGGACTTGAAAGATAGAGAAAAAAACAGAGTACTATGAGATTTGGAGTTTATGGTATAACTGGTTGGAAGGTAGATGCCAAGTAGATGGATGAAAGATTTAAAGTAGGAATTATGTCAAGATGAGAAAATACTATCCATAACCATGCAAATAATTGTGTGAATATGTGTCTTAAATTGAATGTAGGAATAATTGTAACAATATTTAGTAGTAACCTACACAAAGCACTGAAGGCAGGACAAGAACCAATGAATGGAAACTAATCAAGGAGAGAAGAACTAAGGAGACATTTCCTGAGTGAGAACAATTAACCAGTGGAACAACTTGCCTCCAGAAGTTGATGGTGCTCCAGCACTGGAGGTTTGTATGAAGAGATTGGACAGCTCTTTGTCTGGAATGGCATAGGGTCTCCTTCTTGAGCAAGGGGTTGGACTAGAAGACCTCCAAGGTCCCTTCCAGTTCTGTTATTCTGTTATTCCTCCATTGTGAATATTTCTGTATTTAAATTACAGAACCACTTTCGAAGGCCATTCAAATTCGGAACGACTTTCCCAGAAAGTAGTTTCACGCACCATTTGTCCTAAGGAAACAGAATTCAGATGCTCCTTTGGAGGAAAAGAAAAAAAACGGTAAATGTAAGATGGAACGTAAAAAGTACGGAACTTCTCAGCAGTTAAATGCAAGTGCCATCAAGAGATATCATCTCCCCGTGATTTGATTTTTCTAAAAGAATGAAATAATAAATGATCCCCGAGGAAATGGATACTCAATTCTATCTAGAAGTGCAAGAGGACTTCACACGTGCTGCCGGGTTTTCTTTAAAAACATGCTCGGATTATCTCAGCAACAATTAGCAAGCAAAACCACTGAGGAGAATTGTGCATTCAGCTTCTACGGTTTCCCCAAGACAGATGAAATCAATTAAGTTATTTTCAGCACTACAGGATTAATAATGAATAGACTGCTAATGAGAGACAATATTGCCACAAAATTGTTTGGGGAAAGGTTCCTCCCTCCACCCCCAGGGTGCAGCTAATTTTAATAACTCACCTTGAACCCTTTTTTTTTTCATATTTCATGCTCAAGACTAGACTGCTGCGAGGAATGCTTGAGGGCCGTCCCTTGAAGATGTTTCAGAACTTGTAGCCAATGGGAAAAGCAGGGCTAAAAGGAGTGGATTTGGCTCTCAAACAGCCTGGAAGGAATCTAATTTCTTTTCTTTTTTTCTCTTGATATCTCTTTCTTTCTCTCCTTCCCTTAAGCTGAAACCGATCTGTTGCTACGGCTGCGTCATTCCTCTGTTGTTGCATTGCTAAATGTTGGATGGGTTTGCACTTGACCATGGTTGCAAAATTAAACTCAACGACCTGAGTTTGCACCATTTCATTGAAATGCACGCTTGCTAAACATGTTTTAGTCCAGTGTGTTATGCTGGTTCTGTTCTTGCTTTGGTAGACATAAAAACCATGAAACCAAGTTATGAATGCTGGTATCATCTTATAACAATGATTCATCTAATATTTGCTCTAAAGAAGGGGTGTTCAACCTTGGCAACTATAAGGCTTGCCCATTTTCAACTCTCAGAATTCCCTATCCAGCCTGGCTAGGGAATTCTGGGACTTGAAGTCCCCAGGTCTGAAAGTTGCCAAGGTTGGACACACCCCTCCTCTAAACCAATAATTACAGGTTGATCTTGTCTTATAATGCTAATTTTTTTTTAGCTGAGGTTAGATTATAGGAATTGTTCCTGGAAAAGCTTGAAGCCAATGTAGGAACACCCAAATGTTCATTCTTTAGTCCTTTCCACAGAAGGTCTGATTTTCAGAAATAGACAGGTATGGCTCTTTGTCCAATGAAATAAAAGAAACTCCCCGATTGAGCTGTGAAAATAGATCCCAGAGTTCTTCCGGATTGGGAACCAATTGCCTCCAACAACCCTCCTCAAAATCTCTGCGCTGAAATTAATAGGATGCAAATTAAGCAGCGGATATTTTGTAACTTTGATTTAATTAGGACTTAGATGTAAACTACTTTTTGTCCTAGATTGAGGTTTATTTTTCTCCAGTTTAACAAAGTCTTTACAAAACAGAGCGCATGGTCCATAGTTTATTAGTCTAAAGTATTTTCCCGCTCTTCTTTCTCGAATCACTATTTTGCTGCTTTTCTTACCCAAAGCAAGGGCATTTTTCTCTGCCACTTTTAAGATATTAACTTCATTACATTTCACAAAGCAGTGATTTATATAAATTACAGGGGGTTGCATCCAAAACCCTTGCTGTGCTGCAATTTAGCTAGTGACATCTACAGTTCAGCCTGAATTTTTATCCCCCCTCTCCTGTTAAGTTATCCGAATCTCTAGTTTCTGGGGATATTTTTCATGTGAATTGGACATTTAAGGGAGTCTATGAAGATATAAAAGCGTGTGCTTTTTATATTAAAAAAAAAGACCATTTATATTGTAGTTTGCTATGAGAAGAAGGAAAAGAGAAAAATATTAGGCTTGGCAGGGTGAGATACAATCCATCTGATTTCAGAGTACATGATTTTATTTTATTTAAGAAAAATGAGAAGGCTTTGCAGATCACGTTGTAGAGAATTAAGGAGGCAATAAAGAACTTGTGTGGAGGTAGGGAATTTGCACATACACACAGACATATATTCCATCAACCAGGGATATGGCTTGATTTAAAACATATTAAAGTCTTCCTTTAAAATTAGTGACACTCACTTCTGCATGTGTGTGTGTATGTATGTGTACACACACACACACACACACACACACACACATTCAAGGTTGCCATAAATGATTTTTCCATTTGAATCAGTGGAACTTGAAAGTGCCAAAAATAATTGTACATTTTAATGTCATGCGGAGAAACATTTCTCCATTTCCTCCCCATCAGTTCTCATTCAACTTGATGAATTGGCTCTGGATTTGAACATTTTTCAGTTCAGGTAGTCCTCGACTTATGACCAACATTTACTGTTGTAAGTCAAGGACTACCTGCAGGAAAGAGAATTTTCATGAAATTCAAAAGGGTGAAGTATGCCGGCTTTTGTTCTTATGTAGTCCTCTTTCTGTGTGAATGAGAACTGTGTGCAGGGCAAATTAGGGAAAAATCTTGATACAACTAGTCCTTGACTTACAACAGTCCATTTAGAGACCATTCTGCTACAACGGCACTGAAAAAAAGTGACCTATGCCTATTTCTCACACGACCGTTGCAAAATTCAACTGCTTGGCAACTGGCATGTACTTATGACTGTTGCAGTGTCCCAGGGTCACACAATACCTTTTGCGACCTTCTGGCAAGCAACACCGGATTCATTTTGCGCAGTAGAAAGGCAGTTTGAGCAAGGAAACAGAAACTTAAGAGCAAGAATTTTATAGTCACCCTCCTCCTTCTCATTCACAGCACAGGAATGTAACACCTCCAGCCTTCTTCCCTTCCAATCCCCCCTCCTCCCCCCCCCCCGTTACTAATGACAGCCGAAAGATGCATAGCAGTAGAAGAGATGTAGAAGAGATCTTGAAGGCTGACAGTGGGGTTTGACTGGATCGGAGTCCTGATCATTATACTGCATTCTTCCTAACCTTGAGGGTTTATTATTGCTTAGCAACTAGGGAGGAAAAGATGGTTTAAAAATAAAAAGATGGAGAATGGGGCATTCCCTAGGAGCCAGTCCTACCCAGGAGGAACATGGACATCCTGGTTCTGTGGTCTGCTGGGGTGAAAGAGCAAATACTTTTGGCTGATGCTGATTGATTGGTGATTAGCCAACATTACGTTTTTCCATTAGAGAAGAATGTGCACGTGCATCTTTCTTAGGTCAATGACAGTTTGATGCAGGATACATCAAAGCTTCGCTGGACATCTGGAAGGACGATAAGTTATTCCTCTTGGTCCCCTTTAACTTATTCATTTAACGGAGCTATGGGAGGTGGAGGAGTAAAATCGATATCTAAAGGGCAGGCTATCCAGATAGCTGGAAAACCTTAGTCTGGTTTTTGCTAGCTTTGGTGGGGGGGAAAATCATGTGCAGAACAGATGTAAATAAAGGAAAAGAATGTTAATGTACAACTTGCCTCCAACACTCCTTTGGAAAAAACGATTTGTCCATTTGCAAGCAAATGAATGTTAACTCTAACTTGTAAAAACGAGAGACTTTGATGTCCAGGAAGAAATAGGCTTTTGTGATGCCTTTAATATTCTTAGGCAGTTGGCTTTTGTAAAATCTGGGGTTTAGAAGACTTCAAAGAATGGCTTCTTATCTCCCCGAATACAACCGACCCTTGTGTTTTTCATAAAACCGCGTAAACATTGGGCAGTCATAAGTGTACACACACCTACCGCTAAATGTCTATGGAAATATCTCAGTCCTCCAGGCCATGGTTTGCCCCAAAGGTGATTTTCCAAGAGGCAACTGGACTTTCCAGTTTTTCTTTGAAGACCTTTCAGTCAGAGCTGAAGAAGCTTCTTGGATGAGAAGCGAAACATCTTCAAAGAAAAACCAGAAAGTCCCACTGCCTCTTTAAAAAAAAAGCACCTTAGAGACACCTACTGCTAATCCTTGGCTTGCAACCACAATAAGAACTGGAACTTCCGTTGCTAAGAAGCATAACCGATTTTATGACTTTTTTTTTTTTTTTTACCGTGGTGGTCCTTAAGCGAATAATCATGGTAACTTAAGCAAATCACACAAATCCAGCTTTCCTCATGATTTTGCTTGTCAGAAACTGACTCGGAGAATCATAAATGACAGTCACACAACTCTAGAACGCTGCAACCATTGTAAATACGTTCCAGTTGCCAAATGCCCAATTTTTTATGATGCAAGTGTGAGGAAGCTGTGACAATCATTGGGGTGAGGTCGCTTTTCCTCACAGGGTCTTCATTTTGAATGGTTAATAAAGGAATGACCTGTCGGCTTTGGAAGTCATATTGAGATTCAGTGCTCCCACGTTGCCACAAGCCTGAGAAAATGGGACGGGGGAGATTCCATTGAGTATCTCTAAGTAGACAAAATAAAACGATTTTGTTAGTTCAGGATCATGGAGTGTGGCACAGAACGAAATAAGAATCTTACTATAGGATGTCGATCGTTATTGGGTATTCTGACCCAAACCTGGTTCCAAAGAAGCAAACGCGAGACAAAGGTAACAGCACAACCTTTTAATGTTTCTTTACGAAATCCTGTTCTTTCGCAGGTAAAAGGCTGCTTCAAACCAATTAGCTCCGATAAGAAAGAGCCATGCAAAACCTTGGCAAGGCTGCCAAGAACACGAGATAAAGTTACTAAGCAATAATTCAAACCCAAAGAGTCTCCAAACATCAACTCAGATATTCCTAACATCCACCAGGCTTGAGTGCAAAACCTTATTTGCTTCCTGCAAAGAACACTGGTTTCTCAGCTGGCTTTTATCTCCTCAGGGAGGAGCCATTACCTTACAGCCTTACTCCCGTGTCACCCGTGCTTTTTTCTTCGAGCAGCCCTGCATGCACATGCACTGGGCACAGGCTCCTCAGGGACCTCTTCATCGCTGCTGCCAGCCTCCACAATCTCCGAAGGTAGCCTTCCACACTCCCTGATGGTCCTGGCCCCATCCCTGCATCACACGCAGGCCCCTCACCTGAGTCCTCCCTCTCCGAGACCTCAGCCGTCCGCACCTGCTGCTGATGAACCACAACATTGGGCCATGTGATGTGATGACAGCCAAGCGGGGGATGGATTTGTAGTTTTGAATATTGCAAAGAAGCCCCAAAACTTTCAGATTTGGGATTCCACAGATTCTATCCAAATAAAGGTATCTTTGAGGTATGTCTGTCTTGGAGAATGATTGATTGGAATGGAGGTGTGCTAGAATGCTGACATGAGCACAAGTCGAGGCCTAGCTGTATAGCTTTTTAAAGATCTAAAACACACAATCAACTAAGTAGATTGTTGTTGTTGTTGTTCAGGAGTTTCCCCGAACCACACAGATTAGAAGGCAGCTTACAACCGTCTCTGGCTAAGATGCTGACATCCTTCCAAGGCAGGTGACCAGGTTGCTTTTGGTCCTTCTGCAGTCGGCCGACTGTAATTAATTCACATCAGCAGCATTTACAGGGGAGATCAGTAAATTCGCTGCGCAAGTTACAAGAACCGCTAGTCCAGCAGACCAGCCGGCGATATTTGTCCACGAGCAATTGATTTGTGCAAGCAAAGCCAGCTTTGATGGATAGCCTGCACACACCCCCAACAAGGCTATTCATTCTCATGTAGTAACTATGGCAATTAATTGGAAACATGATGTTCTCCAGCTGTGTCACTGGAAAGCAGGGAGGGGGAAGAAAAAAAAAATGAAGGCTACTATTAAAAAAAAAAAGATAGTGATTTTTATTTTTAATTAAAAAAAAAAAGGCCTTTTCAAATCTCCATCTCAGAAGTTCACTGAGCTAATTATCATTATTATTGCTGCGGTATTTCATCAACTCTTTGTCAATAGCTAGAAAAGCTTTCCCTTTCACCTGGAAGCAACCTGTTATCTGCATTATTGGATATCAAACAGCTAATTATCTCATTAGAAGAGGGTGAGAATCCTTTGAAGGTTTGTATTAAGCAAGGCCAGGCAACGGGAGATCTGTCAGGAACCCTACCCAGCACGGCTATAAATCTCAGCCCTCAAATTCCTCGTTTCTTTATCCAGAAAGCTCCCAGGGCATCTAGGGATGAGTTGCTTTATTGCAGACCGGAATCAAGCTAGACACCTGAGAAAGATTTGCCTGCAAGGTGCACCACAGTGGAAGCTGGGAGCTGATTCCATTTTCCAGGGTTTAAATTCAAGGCTGTTTCTTCTCATCTTCCCAGGTAATGGATATTTGATGGTTCCTTTTATGGATTTTGAAAAGGCTTGAGGTATATTGACTTAAGGGCTCGCGAGGCCAGCCTTCACTGACTGCATTCCTTACAGAGAGATATGTTCTTCCCTTATCTCTCTTTATACCTGTCACTTTGGGCTGATCCAAACTTTTTGCCATTTTCCTTCTTTCTTGGCCCGGACCCTGGAATTGCTCCCCTCCAGGATCTGGCCAAAAAAAAAAAAAAAAACAGTCATAAAATCGAACTCTATTCCCTCTTTTTCTTTTTTTTTAGCTCTTTTAACAGTTTTATTAACTTCGAATAGAAAAATAGGAAAATAGAAAAGCAAACAGGGAACTAAAGGGAGAGGAAGGGGAAGAGAGAAGCGTAGAAAAGAAGAGAAAAAAGAAATAAAGGCATAGAATAAGACAACTTTTTTACTTTTACCTCAACTTTTTTACTTTTCCATCATCATCCTCTTTTAATCACTCCACAATCCCTCGCGGGGTGGAGTCTGGGCTGGGAGTTTGTGGGCCGGCTGCCCTTCCTGTCACCAAGGCGGAGGTTTTTTCCTCAAGTAGATATATTCTCATTGTGCCCAGAGTGAGAAATATCTGCCTCTAACCTGGGATTGAACTCACAGCCTCCTGATTGTGAGGCGAGAGCGCCACCATTAGGCTACCACACCAAACTTTTTACTTTTCCATAATAGTATAAATTAGCCTTTTCTGTAACAACAAACCTATCTAATCAGTAAAACCGCAAAAATCAAAGCTTCATTTTTTCCCCCCACCTCAATCACAAACTTCAGAAGTGGTTTCCAAGTAGAAAATGAACAACTGCCTTGCTTAGCATGACGCAATCGTGGTCCTACATTGAGGACTAGCTGCAAAATACCGGTATTTGAAAAACACCAGTTATTATAAACAGTCTCAATGCTGCGGAGGGCCCCATCCTGATGTTTTTTTTTTTAATGGCATCATTTTATAATGAAAAGCAGACCAGGCTCTTCATTAGAAGTCTGGCAGGAAAGTGAACAAGGTCACGGAGAACTTCGATTCTGCTTTTCAGCAGACTTTGCAACTTTGGGAGTCTTTCAAAGGCATTAAAAAAAAACACACACCAAAGAATGGAAGTGGAAGCAGCCAAAGTAAGAAACTTTTAAAAAGCTCCAGGGATACCCCTTTCTCTAATCTAATCTTGATTCCTGAGAGACTCCAGAGCGCCTTTCAAAAATTGTTTGGACTTCTGGCATTGTTCCAGAAGCATGATATGAAAAGGGAAATTGTTAGGAAAATTGAATAAGAGATTAATTTCCTAAGAGATTTTGAGATCTGGGAATGCCAAGAGAAAAAAAAACAAAACAAAACCTTCAGATAGCAGCCCTGAGGTTTTAGACTCAACAGATGGTTCGTACCATTTTCCATTCTATTCCCCCAAATGGCTTGTTCTATTAAACCACTTTTCTGTTTGAGGCACTGATAAGCAAAGAGCTAATGAAGAATTGTTGCTTCATCTTGGTCATGTATCTCAATTACATCCAGGTGTAGCCTTGGAATCTACTGGGGAATTATATGTTCTTTGACAAGTCACCGCACTCAATGCTGTCAGGAACGGAAGGAACTCTGTACAAATGAGGATACTGTACAATTGAGTTAAGCTTCACTGACAAAGACAAATAGAAGGGTGGAAAATTAACTTTGAGTGCTGTGGGTTTGTGTGTGTTTTAGTTGTGAGAGGGATCTTGCAGTCTTAGTGGACAACCAGGAAATAGGAGCCAGCAGTGTGCATTGGCAGCCCCAAAAAGCCAATGCAATCCTAAATTGCATTAACAGAGGGATGCAGTCAAGATCAAGTGAGGTACTAATACCCCTCTAGAAAGCCTTAGTAAGGCCACACCTAGAGTACTGTATCCAGTTTGGGTCACCCCAGTATAAAAAAGATGTTGAGACTCTAGAAAGAGTGCAGAGAAGAGCAACCAGGATGATTAGGGGACTGGAGGCTCAAAGATATGATGGACGGTTGCAGGAACTGGGCCTGACTAGTCTAGGAAAGAGAAGGACCAGGCGAGACAGAAGAGCAGCCTTCCAATATCTGAGGGGCTGCCCCAGAGAGGAGGAAGGGGTCAAGCTATTTTCTAAAGCACCTGAAGGCCAGACAAGGAACAATGGATGGAAACTGACCTGGAAATAAGGTCAAATTCAACCTGGAAACAAGGAAAAAAATTCTGACAGGGAGAACAAGCAACCCATGGAACAGAAGTTGCCTTCAGAAGTTGTGAGAGCTTCATCACTTGAGACTTTCAATAAGAGATGGTGTAGGATCTCCTGCTTGGGCATCAGGTTGGACTAGACCTACAAGGTCCCTTCCAACTCTGTTAATCTGAGTAAAATTGTAGTGGTTGTATGGGAATGGCCTTGGGAGAAGAGGCAAAGAGATGCTGCATAGGGAATGATCAGATAAGAGATGGCCTTGCCCACAGCTATATAACAGGCAGAGCAAGAGATTCAGAAGAGAATCTAGTTTCTCCACTGTAACGGTGGGAGAATTGATTTACAGTTATGCCATGTAGGTTTATCATGAAGTAGAATTTGCTTATTTGGTCATTTTTCCTGTCTGGTCTACCTGGTAAGGCTGACTGACATCCATTTTTCAAATCTGAAAGTTGCTTTTCCTAATAGTTGGTAGTAACTTCTGGTATGATTCCTAACTGCAAGTGACATATAGTCCACCCTCAAACAGGTTAATGAAAAGGTGGATGGACTAAGGAAGGTGGATGTATGTCAACAAAAAGACAGGAGCGAGAGAAAGAGAAGATAGATTTAAGATTAAAATACATCAAACAGCTAAACATTTACAACTCTTCTGGTGACAATTCCTTATTAACATTACATCTCAATATTCTTAGCATAGATCTATTAACAATTATCATCTTATGTATATTTCTATCTTATCTTATTTTCTATTCTCTTTTATTCTTCCTCATTTCCAACTTCCTTTTTTATTCTCTCGCCTTTGGTAAAAAAATGTTTTCCATATCCTATACTACCCAGTTTTCTCTTTCTCCTTAATTGCTAATGTTAATCTATTCATCTCTGCACATTCCAATATTTTCCTAATTACCTCCTCATCTGTGACCTATCCTGCCATTGAAAGTCAATACTACCGAAGTCCCCTGACATGTCTCAATCTTCTGGCCTAATTCCATATCTCCAACACATGGACATTTTCTCGCCCGGGAAGAATGAGAGACACATTTATTATAGAAATCCATCCATCCATTTGCAAGACTGTATACATTGTTGAAAAAAATTGCTTTCCTCCCTCTGCAGGAAACTCTTGCCAGATCTTAAGATCTCCTCCCCATTAATTAGATAGTTGTTGTAGATTCCCTAGGACACTGTTGGCACTAACATGCTTCACTGATCCAATTTTACTTGTAAACCAAGAAAGTCTTCCTTTTTCTTCAGATACCTGGCTGATTATAGCTCAAACAGCTGGTGAAGGAAACTACAAATTTCTCCCAGGGTTCACGCCAGAGATCGGTGAGAGTATCCCCATCATTAGTTCAGCTAATTGCCAAAAGGAACTTGGTGAGCATCTAAGGAACACTGGCCAGGAGAAGACAAATGGCCCAGAGCTGAACAAATTGGATCCTTTTCAGCAGGAGAGAGAAGTTCTCTTGAAATTTTAAGCCAAGGTGGTTGAATTTGGCCCGGCAATCAACACCTCTGCCAGCCATGGCAAAATTATTACCCCGTATGGTATTTGAGTTTTAGGGTTAGAATGGAGACTGGCACCGTGTCCCCTTTCGTGAGATACATCACTGTTGAAGTCATTCTTCCATGTCCATATACAACTGCTGACTTACAACCGTTCCAGTGGTGGGATTCCTTGGTGCCTCTGAACTTGGTTGTTTTCTTGCAGACTTTTCATTAGCCAACTGGGTAACATCATCAGTACTAGAAGCAAGGAGGAAGAGGAGAAGGTGGAGGAGGTGGAGGAGGAGGAGGACTGTGAGGTCCTTGGTGCCTCTGAACTTGGCTGTTTTCTTGCAGACGTTTCATTAGCCAACTGGGTAACATCATCATACTAGAAGCAAGGAGGAGAAGGAGAAGGAGGAGGAGGAGGAGGAGGAGGACTGTGAGGTCCTTGGTGCCTCTGAACTTGGCTGTTTTCTTGCAGACGTTTCATTATTACAAAACTAGGTAACCTCATCACTCACTTGAACATTTCACTGCCTCCTGAAGACAGAGGTCTGAACTAGGGAATGCTAAGCCTTCTGCTTGTTAGGTTGACATCAACTCTTTGGCAACTCTTCTGAAATAGATCTGGCCTCTTTTGGTATTCACAGATTCCTTCCCATCTCGAAGTGAACGCACGTCATACTATATTCTCAGCAAAGACTTTATAATTGAGCTGTCACTTCCTCTGAAGACCCTGCTAAGCGTTATTTGTCCAGCTCTCCATTACATTTGGGTTCTATTTTCATTTAGCTCGCTCCCGCTGTTGACTTTGCTCTCTGATCCGTCACACCCCGAGAAGGGCAAAACGGAGAGACTTCGCTAAGGAACAGCCAACCACTCTTGCTGGTGACAAGCGCCAACATCAAGTTGTCAGAAAGTTTCAGCGGCATTGAAAGCTGTGTGTGGGTTTGCTAGGATCGGGGGCCTCTCGCGGTTGAAGAGAATAATTTTTCAGATGTTCCTGCTTAAAGAGGATAGTTCTATTCAACAGGTTATGCTCGGTCAACAGGTGTGCAGAGGTCTACTCCAAAGTAAAATAAATTTGTTCAGGCTTATTCAGTTCTGAAGTGAGGCTCCGTTTTGAAGATTTGTTTAACTGGAGAGGAATTTAACACCATCATTTATTTTCATCCGGCTTGACAGACATCTGAAGGGACTTGCAGGAAAGCAACATATAAGCCCTACAAGAATTCATTTGCTGGGGTAATGAATGAAGCCCCAAACTGGAGCAAATACCCCATTCGCCCCACCTGGCTAATTGACTAGGAAAGTTAAATTAGCTTGCATGGCATTTGCAAAACATGGTTATCATCCTTTCTAGAATTCGGTTAGTGTTTTGTTTCAAATCCTGCCATATCCTGGAACCTTAGATTCCCTGAAGAGCAACATGAAACTGTTTAAAATAAGGAAAAGTTGAAAGAATCTGTTTTCTGAAAGAGGGTTATAGAGTTTGAGTATCACGGCTGTGATAACCCGGGGAGACCTATATATTGATGGTTACATTCCTATGGTTTGAAGCGTCATTGATAATATAACATCTGGGTTTATATTTATATATTTAGATTTATATTGCTAGTCCACGTATGTTATGCCATATGCTAAATAAATAAATAACATCTGGGTTCATCTATCCCACTATGACATTAGAGGGGTTGTTTTGTTAGCATTTGACTCAATCGAACCCATTATATATTGTATTATATTTGCATGCTTCAAAAACTCATCCCAAAGGTCCTTTTTTTTCCCCACAAAGGCAACTGGGCTTTCTTGATTTTTTCCCCCTTTGAAAATGCTTTGATTCTCACCCCAGAAGCTTCCTCAGTTGTAGCAGATAAAGTCTACTTCAGTTAGAAATGAAGAAGCTTCTCAGATGGGAAGCGAAATGTTTTCAAAGAAATAACAAAAAATAAATAAAACTAGTTGCATTTTGCAAAATGCACCTTTGAGGATAATGGTAATCTGGATGATTGAGAATCCCCAGAGAAATTCGAAAGCTCACGTTCTATCATGACCTAGAACCCGGTATATATCAGAGCAAACACCTTCTCTGAAGTTTTTCCTTTATCTTCTGTTAGAAAAAAAAGACTATAAATTCTTTACTATTAGCCGCCCACCCCAAACCCGTTTCCTATCTTTCCAAATTCAAATTCTGGATAATGTCAGCACTGAAGTTTCTTGAAGTCTCCAGAAAAAAAGACCTACTTTTTCCCCGTTTTGGTTCCCCCGATATAGCTCAGATGAACATCTCAATCCTAATGAAATATTAAACAACTTAACCTGTTTGCTGGCAAGAGGGAACCATAAAAACAAGTTGACTTGATTAAAACATTTTGCTTCAAATGGGAAAATGGAGATTTTGCATTTTTAGAAGTTTCGGCTAAGACCAGATTTGCATAATTAGGTATTCTCCAGACAATCTTTGCAGTGTTTTTACACACAGACACAAATGCCAAGGAAAAATGCTTTTTTAAAAAAACACAAACATTCTTTTCTTTTCAAAATCACACAGATGTTCCTATCCTCACTGTACCTTTTAATACCAAAATGGATCTCAGGATCGAACTGATAAAACAAGAATAACAAAAGAATATGGGTAAAGAAATCACTGTGTCTGGGTTTTTTTTTTTCCATCCTGGTGCATCTCACTTCATTTCCAAGAAGCTTTAATTACGGAAATAATTGAAAGAAAAGCGGAAAAACAAAACCAGCTTAATTTAAGCCAGGGAAATGAGCTCATTTCAAACATCTTGATTTGTGGAATAATTACAAGGCAAACTGAAGACATTTGGAATAGGTGTCTGGAGGAAAACGCTGAGCCACAGGGAGGTCAACAACAGACTGATTCTGAAAGAGACATGGAGAACAGGTAGATGATTTTTATTTAGGGCTGGGCAGGACAATTTCCCCTCCAAAGTAAATGTCACACATGGCTAGGGGGGAAAAAGTCATTCTGCAAATGATTTATTTTAATCTTGGTTTATATGAGTCAAACCAGGTTTCTTTGGTTCATCGACTCTAGAATCAGATTGCTTCTGCCATGTTTCTGTCTCTCTCTCTTAAAACTGTGAACAGCTGAAGCTTTTTCCAGGAATTCAGCCCTGGTTTGCTTACGAACTATGGAAAATATTAGGGGTGCATGTATTTTGGGGAGACATTCCATGGAAGACTTGGAGAAATAAAAAATAATAGAATAGAATAAGGAAGAGAATAGAATAGAGTAGAGTAGAGTAGAATAGAATAGAACAGAATAGAATAAGGAATAGAATAGAATAGAATAGAATAGAATAGAATAGAATAGAATAGAATCAAGAATGGAATGGAATGGAATGGAGTGGAGTGGAGTGGAGTGGAGTGGAGTGGAGTAGAGTAGAGTAGAGTAGAGTAGAGTAGAGTAGAGTAGAGTAGA
>NW_020769373.1:5263230-5312058 GCF_900518735.1 Pseudonaja textilis | reverse complement strand
GAGTAGAGTAGAGTAGAGTAGAGTAGAGTAGAGTAGAGTAGAGTAGAGTAGAATCAAGAATAGAATAGAATCAAGAATAGAGTAGAGTAGAGTAGAGTAGAGTAGAGTAGAGTAGAGTAGAGTAAAACAGAATATAATAAGGAATAGAATAGAGTAGAGTAGAGTGGGTTTGAAGAGAAGAGAACCATGAGAATAGAATAAAATAGACTAGACTAGAATAAGCTGGATGAAGGTCTTCTAGTCCAGCCCCTGCTCAAGTAGAAGAGCCCATACTATCTTACACAAGTGACAGTCCAGTCTCTTCTTAAAATCCTCCAGTGTTGGAGCACCCACGATTTCTGGAGGCAACTTCTGTTTCACTGGTTAATTGTCCTCAATGTTAGGAAGTTTCTCCTTAATTCCAGGTTGCTTCTCTCTTTGATTACTTTCCAACTATTGTTTCTTCTCCTGCCCTCAGGTGCTTTGAAGAATAATTTGACCCCAACTCTTCTTTGTGGCAGCCCCTCAAACACTGGAGTACTGCTATCAGGTCACCCCTAATTCTTATTTTCCGTAGACTACCCAAACCCAAATCCTGCAGCCGTTCTTCATACATTTTAGTCTCCAGGCCTTTGATCATCTTAGTTGCTCTTCTCTTGAACTTTTTTCCAAAGTCTCAACAACTTTTTTGTAGTGTGGTGACCAAAATTGGTTGCAGTATTCCAGGTGTGGTCTTACTAGGGCTTTATAAAGTGGTACTAGTACTTCACGTGATCTTGATTCAATGGGGCTGTTTATACAGCTAAGACTTTCCCTGAGCTCATCTTTTGATGATCCCCCCTCATCAGGGAGAACTCAATGTATGAACTAGATCATGGTGGCTTGTTCAAACAAACCTCGGCTGAGCCTGATTGGGGGAATTAGCAGGATTATTCCTGAAGGGCTCGTGTCTTTCTAGTTCTTTAATCCAGCTTGGAATTCAGAAATGGGTGTAAGGCAAGATGATCCAGGTGCCAGTTCCTTTGATATAAACCTATAAAAATGGCCTCCGAAAACATTTCAAGCAGACATATAAGGATGAGGCATGGCAGTTACCTAGATTTGTAGAGTATTAAATCATCTTTATAAAACACTTTGCCAGCCGGGATGAAAAGAAAGGAACACAAAATCCGGTGTCTCCCTGACAAAGCCATTTGTCTGCCTCAGTGTAAGTGGGGGCGGGCGGGGGGAACCTTCATTAATATACACACAGATGTACGCACGCACCGGCTGACACACACAATGAAGAAACAATGTCAAAGAGAATAAAAGCCTTTGATTTTGAGTATGAAGCAGAAAAGAAATTACATGTCATAAAAAGGCGTTAACAGCTTCAGCCTCTAATGTAGTTGCTGTTTTTTCTCTCTTTGCAATAAGGATGCCTTTTTATTTTATTATTTTTAACGCTGTAACACACACACACACACTCCAAAGCCAAGCAGAATACCCCAAAAACTTCTGTAGCATTGACTTCGCAGTGCAGAGATAAAAAGTGGTGGTGCTAAATCCAATAATTTAGACCCCTCGAATTCTCTGGAGGTCTCCCATTAATGGAGCAAGACAGGGGTTCCAACATGGCTGGCTGGGGAATTCTGGGAATTGAAGTCCACATGTCTTAAAGACTTTCTAGCTTCTGAATCCAGATACCTCGTAAGCAAACAGATCTTCTCTTGTGTGTCCGCATGTGTCCCATTGCCAAATGGACGTAACTGGTCTCTCTTGCACAGATATAGGTCTTCTTCAGATGCATCTAGCACCCTTTTGTAGGAAGTTCTTTTGGCTTGGTAGATGGCTGAGGAACCCATATAGGACAGGGTAGAAGTCATATGAAGTCTAGATGACTTTAATAACTTATTTGATTATGAGGGCGAGCTTTAAGCACTGGGTTTAGTTTGGACTTAGTACATTTGGTGATCTCTGCCACTTGGGAAGATACACCAGGTTTGTTCCAAAGGAGCTTTTTCAAAAGGCAACTGAACTTCCTTCTTCTTCTTCTTCTTCTTCTTCTTCTTCTTCTTCTTCTTCTTCTTCTTCTTCTTCTTCTTCTTCTTCTTCTTCTTCTTCTTCTTCTTCTTCTTCTTCTTCTTCTTCTTCTTCTTCTTCTTCTTCTTCTTCTCCTCCTCCTCCTCCTCCTCCTCCTCCTCCTCCTCCTCCTCCTCCTCCTTCTTCTTCTTCTTCTTCTTCTTCTTCTCCCCCTTCCCCTTCCCCTTCCCCTCCTCCTCCTCCTCCTCGTCCTCCTCCTCCTCCTCCTCCTGGAAGGCTAATATTCCGACAGGACTTTGTCCGTCTTGAACCCAGTTGTTAATTTAGCGCCTCCGCCAGCAGAAAAGTGTGCAAGCGGCTGGGCTCAATTGCTGAACCTTTTGAAAATCTTGACTCCTATGACTCTGTGTTTCTTGGGGTGGGGTGGGATTAATTTGATCCAGAATCTACAAAGGGAGCTTTAATTTTCAGGGAGTGGGGAGGACGGGTAGGAAGGGGAAAGGCAGCGGGGAAGAGAAGATAACGCTTAAGACGGAAAGAAATGTCAGCCCACCATAGGTGGCAGCAAGGTTTGCAGCCCCTCCTGATGCAACTTTTCACAGGGTATAGTGGTGGGATTCAAATTTTTTTACTCCTGGTTCTGTGGGCGTGGCCTGGTCTGCATGGCAGGGGAAAGATACTGCTAAATCTGCATTCCCTCTGAAAGGACATATTGACATGAATCAATCTAACCTCTGCTCTTTGCTTCTGTTAAAGAAGCTGCTTGTACTATTTTGCTAAGGATGGAAATCATTTGTTAGGAATTCATCTGTAAGAGACTTGCATCCTTTTCTATCTGGTTTCTCGCCTCTACTCAAAATTTCTGCTACCGGTTCTCCAGAACTGGTCAGAACCTGCTGAAGACCACCTCTGACAGGGTGTTTCTGCAGGGAGTGCAACATTCAGCAAAGGTTGGGTCCACGAGGAGAGGGTGTCCACCTGGGCTGAATTTGTGGCTAATATTCAAATGCTTCAAAAATAGATCCGTTTGGTTTTAAGCCAGGGTGAAAGATGAGGAACGGGCATGCTTGAGCTACAGGGACTGAGTTCACATGTCACGCATCTGAGCCACGGGATAAGAATATCACGTTCTGTGCCTCTTGCATCTTAAAAGGACCTTGGCTCTGTTGCTTGCATAGAGGTGGTCCTTGACTTACTAGTCCCTTAATGACTATGTAAAGTTATATAGCCTTCCCTAGGGTTACTTATGACCTGGATTTGAAGGTCTGAGGAATGCCCCACCTGGTCATGTGATTGAATTTTCCACACTCGACAACCAGCCTTCCTTTCACAGCCTCCTGTAGCCACATGACCACCATTTAACATGTATTTTTTGCAGGAAACTCATATTTACTTCCAGTTTCTGGGTCACACCCCCCACCCCCCCGTTGGTCATTGCAGAGAGCACCTTTGATATTTAGTGGATATGTAAGTTTAAGTTACTCTCCATAACACAGGAGCTGCATTCACAACCAACTCTCCCTACCTAAGCTATCAAATTCACCTTGTAATAAAACATTCACAAATTGAGTTGACCCTGAATAGTGACAGGGGGGAGGAACGGGACAGGAATCAAGAAAACCACATAGTTTATATTTACTTGCCGTATCTCAAGGATAGCATAGCCAGCCATGCTGATCTACTCCTTAGGAAATATTGAATAAAAATAACCAAAGGCATTCCAATGTCATGCTAGAATTTCCACTGTGTCTGCCTTTTTCTTTCTGGTGTTTTTGTAGTGTAGTGGACCAAAGGTATATAGATGTGGTTCTGGGTTTGCTGAGGGCTGTTCAGCAAATATGCTTTGATGCGAGCCCAGCGATTTACTTTAGGTTCAGTGCTTTTCAATTTTAAGATAGGTGGACTTCAACTCCCGGAATTCTGGGAGTTAAAAGTCAATCTTTACCAGCTAGAAAATTCTGGGGATTGAAATCAACACATCTCAAAGTGGACAAATTTGAAAAGCACCGTTGCTATTGCTTGCATACTTTAATGGATTTGCGTTGCATTGAATTTAAGTGAAGCAATTTTTGGTTGCCACAAGGGGAAAATAGGCAACCCTGATTTTTTGTGTGTGTATCAGATCAAACAAGTGGGTCATGAAATTGCAGGATTCAATACCTTTTCTTCCCCTTTTTCTTTTTCCTGAGATGGTGTTTGGCTTGGATCACAGCACCAGATTTATTCCAACATTCCCGGGGAGAAGGACGGGTTAAGAAATATGAAATATCAATAAATAAGCAGGACACAATCTGCAGGGAAGCAAGCTTTATTAGACTAAGTTTGCAGTCCATCCCCTTCCACAGCTTTAGCCCCCTCCAGGCGTTAGAATGGCAACTCCCATCATCCTCAGCCACAACTATGGTACCTATATTCCTGGCATGGCCCCTTTAAATCTGGGCATGGGTGGGCGGAGCCTAGCGCAACTCTTCCGCCACTCCCAGCAAGGCGGCGGCCCCGGCGAGGCCACGCCCAGCGTTGGCCCGTCGGTGACGTCATCATTCGACGGCTCCAGCCCCGTTCTTTTTCTCTTTTCATTGGCCGCCAAGAAACAGGCCCTCCGGAGGCGGCCAATCGTCTTTGGCGACCTTTCAAGGAGGGAGGCGGGAGGCTCTTCCCACCCCTTTTCGCCCCCCCCCCCTCCCCGCTAATCCTTCCAGTATTTCTCCCTCTCGCCTCGCCCGAGGAGCGGACTCGGAGGGCAGCGCGAGGCACGGCCGGGCAAGAGGCGGGGGGGTGTGTAGCATGCGCCCCTGGAGCCGTTGCCGGGCGACCCTGCGGCACCTCTTCCGCCTCCTCGCGCGCGGCTCCCCTCCTTCCGGCCGGCCGCGGCCTAGCGCCGTCGCCATGGCAACCGAGGCCTTCCCGGGCCTAGACGAAGCGCTCCGCCAGGCCGTCCCGCCGCTGCCTCCTTACGAGACTCGCGAGAAAGCGGCGGCGCCGGCCGGGGCGGCGCTGGAGCAGCGGAGCGCCGAGTTCATGCGCTTCTACCGGGCTCTGGACGGCGGCGGGTCGCGGCGGGCCGAGCTGCTGAGGCGCCTGGCGGGCGACTTCGGCGTGGACCACGGGCGGGTGGCGGAGAGCAGCGCTCGGGTGCTGCGGTTGCAGGAGGGCGAGCCCGGCGGGCTGCTGCAGGCCGAGGACCGGCTCCGCCACGCGCTGACCCCGCGCTACCGGGGCCTCTTCCAGCACCTGGCGAGGCAGGAGGGCGGGCTGCGCTTCCTGGTGGAGCTGCGCCGGGACCTGCTGGAGGCGATGGCCGCCAGGGACGCCCCGGGCCCGCACGTCCGGGTGAGAGCAGGCGGGGATTGCGCGGGACGGGCTGGGCTGGGCTGGCAGGGCTTCGGCAGGAGTGGGCTCCGGCCACCGGTGCCAGGTTGATGTCCAATAGGAGGAGCCGGGAGTGGCAATTGGGGTGGGTGGGGGTCAAGCCCAATTCAAGGTCTTGGGTGCTGGGCAGATGTTCAACAGGGGAGCTTCTGGTCACTGGTGCCATTCAACAGGAGGGGCTGGGAGTGGCAATTGGGGGGTGGGGGGAGAAGGCAAAGGTTCAACAGGTGTTTTGGTCATTGGTCCCAGGCGAAGGTTCAACAGGAAGGGCTGAGCCTGGAAATGGGGTCAGGCAGGTGTTCAACAGGGGAGCTTCTGGTCATTGATGTTAGGTTTATATTCAGCAGAGGGGCCGAGAGTGGCAATTGGGGGGTCAAGCAAAGGTTCGGCAGGGGGGGGGTGTTCTGGTCTTCGGTGCCAGGTTGACATTCAACAGGTGGGGCTGTGCTGGCCTTGGGGCCAGGCAGAGGTTCAGCTGGAGGGCTTCTGATCATCGGTGCATGGTTGACGTTTAACGGGAGGGACTGTTCAGTCAGGCAGAGGTTCTGCAGGAAAGTGCTGTGATGGTAATGATTCCATACAGATGTTTGGGAAGGAGGGAGGGTTGCCCTGGCAATGGTGTCAGGTAGGACCTCTACAGGTGGGGCTGTTGTGGCAGGAGTATGAAATCCCCCGCCTTGAGCAAGAGGTTGGACTAGAAGACCTCCCAGGCCCCTTCTGGTTCCTTGGATTCTCCCAGGTCCTTTCGATTCTCCCAGGTCCCTTGGATTCTAATGAGGCCAGGCCGAAGTTCAGTTGGGAAGGAGCTGCGGTAGTAAGGGTGCCAGACAGAGGTTCCACGGGGGCTGTGCTAAGCGATGGTGCCAGGCGTGCGTTCAACAGGTGGGATTGTTCCGACAGTAGGGCCAGTAGGTAGAGGTTCAACAGAAAGATGCTGCTCTAGGAATGATGCCAGGCAGATGTGCAACATCTGTTCTGGTAATTGGTGCCAGGTAGAAGCTAGGCGGATGTTCCACAGAAGACATTGTTCTGGCAGGTACAGGTTCAACAGGAAGGGACTGATCTTGTAATGAGGCTGTGCAGATGTGCAGTGGGGGGGGGCACAGATTTGGTCAAAATAATGAAATATATGCATATAATATGTGTGTATCATTCATTCTCTCTCTCTCTCTCTCTCTTTCTCTCTCTATATATATGCTGTATATATAGATCTATCTATCTATCTTATAGATATATTGACATAAAACTCTTGTGGTATTTGGTAATGGGAGGGATGGCATTTTCTAAAGATTTCTTTTTCCCAGTGGGCAAAAGTTTCAAAACTGTAAATATTTTTTATTTATTCCTGGTTTGTTTTGGAATAAAGTTCATTGGGGAACAGGACAGACACTTCAGCTTGTAACCGGAGAACAATATGTGTGGCCGTGTGCAGTGTTTGATACCCTTGAAAAAGTCAGGCAGAACTAGAGCAAAGTTTATCCATTCGTGCCAAATTTCTATGTGGCAGAACAGCACATGTTGTTGATGTGGGAGACAAGGCATTGCAGTGCTAAGAATAAAATTTGGCCTTGGCAAGGAACGTTGTGCTTCAGCCAGGAAAGGTGCATAATCTGGAAAAGTATGCAAGCCGTGTCCTTAACAAGTGCTTTGCTGTTTTTTTCTTCAATAGGGTTTGTGGTCAAAGTTATTCAGTTATACAATCGAGAGGCTGGTTGACTCCATAAGACTCTGGGTGGCTTACAAGGTTAACAGGAGAAAAAATCTAATAATTGCAAGAATAGGTCATGCACATCCAGAAGATATGCACTTGGCATTTAGTTGAACAAAATTATTTCTGTTCTGTATAGTATGTAGTTTAGTTGGCACTTATTATTTGACAGTAGTAGTTTTAATCTAACTCAGAAGATGATCAGATCTCTATTTTTTATTTTGTTGTTTGTGGTCTGTTTCTTGTGTTATCCTTTGTGACTGTGTTCTAGAGGTGAACTCTGGTTTATTTTTTACGGTTAGAGAAATTTCTTGCAAGAACCTGATACTATAATATTTCAGTTTAGCTGAGTATTTGTGTGTCATTGACATCTACCAACTTTTCAGTAGTTTTGTAACTTTAATTCAGCTTTTTTCTTTTTTTCTTTTAAAAACTGCCTTTTTCCAGCACTTTGTAGCAACCCGATGATGGTCCCAGAAGCAGACTGCATTAAGCATGCTTTTCTGTCTCTTTCATAATCCCGTGGCATCTCTTTTCAAAAGGCAAATTTTGTATAAGCTCCTTAGCACTGTGTTATCAGCGAAGGCAGCTTCGTCTATCTCTCAGACCTCCATCTAATGTTTTTTTTTTTCATTTGGTGTAATCTAAATAAGATCCTGCAGTTTGCCTTGAGATAAGGCAAGCTACAGGATATTCCAGAAAAAAAGAGCAATTAATTATTATTATTATTTGCTGAAATTGTTTTGAGGTGCCTTTTCGGAGCCCCATCTCAAGTTACCAATGTAGTAGGGCATGAGTGCACTGTTGGCAGGTCACCATACAAGATCACTGCAGAATTGTAACCTTTGCTCCACATTCCAGGTTCTTGAGTGAACCTGACAGCTGTTTTGGCAATGCCTTGATGTAGGATGAGCCCAGGAGCTAAGCAGGTTCACACACCCCTCTTATCTCAGACAATTGTGTTTAATGAGTTTGGGCTGGGAATGCAGAGAATTCCCAATGTCGTATTAAAAAAGGTTTGCTTTTACACACAGTTTCTCTTTTCTTAATTTGAACGAAGCCTGGGTCAGAACGGAGCCCGGCTTCCTCTGTTGACTTCGCTTGTCGGAAGCTGACTTGAAAAGTTCCAAATGGTGATCCTGTGTCCCTCGGACCTTGCAGCTGCTGCACATCCCTGCCTCTTGCTACGTGTCCAAATTTTGATCGTCTGACCACGGGAATGCTGCGGTGGTCGTGAGCACAAAGGCCACGCGCAAGTCACTTTTTCCAGTGCCGTTCAAGCAGCTGCCAAACGCATGGTTGTAAGTTGAGGACTACAGGTAGTCCTTTAATTAACAACAGTTCATTTAGTGACCATTCAAAGTTACAATGGCCCCGAAAAAAAGAGGCTTTAGGACCGTTTTTCACACTTTTGCAGCATCCCCATGGTTATGGGTTTGAAATTTAGACCCTTGGCAGCTGGTTCATATTTATGACGGGGTCAAGTCGTGAGTCCCTTTTGCGACCTTCGGACAAGCAAAATCAACGGGCAAAGCCAGGTTCACTTAACAACCGCGGGACTAATTTTAACAAGTGCAAAGATTCCCTTAGTGACTGTGGCAAGGTAACTCGTAAAATGGGTGGAAACCTCCCTTAACGAATGTTTCGAACATACATTTGGAGCTCGATTATGGTAGTAATTCGAGGACTTGCCTGCATTCGTATGTCGCAGTCATAAACAAGATTGGGAATTCGAACTGTTGAGAAACGACCCCAAACCGTACATGATTTGCAGCTCTGCTCCTTGCAAGAGGAAGAGTTAAGGTCTTCGAAGCTTAAGTTAGTTTGTGTTTAGCAAGCACATCCCTCCGATACTCAGGTGTCAGCAAGGAAGGTTGGCATTTTAAGGTTAAATAGCCAGTGGGATCAGGAGCAGCGGTGCAGGAAAACGACTTCGCTCCTTGGCGACTAGTTGCTAAGAAACAGTAAATGTCTTTCCTTGCCGAATTTGTGGTGGATGATAGATACCTGTGACCCAGGTGCAGGTGCTTCTGCTTAGGTATATCCAGTGGCAGAGTTCAGTGATGGAACATCTACTAAAAAAACCACATTTTTAAAAGAGGACAGAAAGTGCATCTGGGCAGCAGATCTGTTTTTATGTGTCTAGGAGACCTTACTTTTCTTCCTAGGCACGATGTCTCCTTAAGCCCTTTTTTTAAAGCTCATGGCCTATAAAGCTCTTAAGTGTCTGTCTGGGTAAAGCAGTCGTAAATGTGGACAGCACAAGAATACGCTGGTCTGCGCCCCCCCCCCCCCCCCCTGCCTCCGCTGAACCAAGTAGGGCTTTGTGAGTCAGGCAAGATTTTGGAAATTCTAGGGGACACTTCAATGACATTGAATTCACCAACTTTTTTTATCACTAGCATAGTTCTGTGAGGCACAATAAAAACTTTGAAAATAATGCTTTCAGTTAAGTTAAGATTCAGAAATGCTACGTTTGTGAACTACTTGTTGAGGAATAGGAATGGGGAGAGATGGCTCAGGAGGGTCAAAAAAACCCTGAGCTTGTCAGGTGGAAAGGTGCAGTTTGAGACCTGAGCTGCACAACGGGGTGAGCTCCCGTTACCTGCTTCAGCTCCTGCCCACCTAGCAGCTCATGCAAATGTGAGTAGATTAATAGGTACCACTTTGGTGGGAAGGTAACTGGGTCTATATGTCTTTGCCATATAGCCACGCTAGCCACAGGACCACAGAAAATGTGTCTGTCTTGTTAGGTTGCAGAACCGAACCAGACAGTTATAGAGGTGCAGATGATAGACTCAGTAATTCCTCTGAAGAATTATTGAGGAATATATACCTTAAAAACCTATGTATTATACTGTATTCCATGGCTGCCAAAGTAAACATATAATTGCTTATGTTCCTGCCTTTTTCTGAATGAAGGTAGTATAGTAGGAAGAAGAATGAACATCTTTGCATTTTTAATATGAGAAGGAATGACCTTTCACTATAAAATATTGTCTTTCATAAAGAAAGATTTAAGGAACTCCTCCTCCCCCTTGTCAAGAGAGGTGAAAATCTACAAGAATTGCAAATTTTCTGAGAAACCGTAGCTGAACCCCCTTTAAACCATCTCTTCTAACCCAGAAGGTTGCACATCTCTAGTTTATGGTATGCCATAAAACAGTTTGGAGCCAGTGTACAAATCCTAATTCTATAGTGGAGCAAAGTAAAGTATGTTTTATGATATAAAACCTTTCATTTTGAATTTTGGGAGATAATTCTTCAGGCGAAGAAAGCTCCCCAGTATATTTTGTTTAATACTTCTATTTATTTTAATAAAAGTATTGCCACAGATATACCCGCTTCACTCGGGTTGCTCTGAGATCGCAGTTTGTGAAATACATTTTTGTTGTTGTTTTTTCCAGTAAACCTCTTAAAAGGGGCGGTTGACTTGAGTTACTTTTCTTCTATGGAACATTTGTCAATCTAATGTGAAATTGTTGTTTTCTAAAACAGCAGCAGCAAGTCATTTTATGTTTGCTTGTTTAAATTGAGATGAATGGAAGATGAATGCAAAAACTGTTTATTTCATTCTGCTTCCAACCAATTTGCAAACACTTAGTTCAGCCTCTCATGGTTTTAGAAATTAATAACTATAACGTCTCTACTAACAAGGCAGTCGTGGAATAAGGAAGTGTAACTTGTAAAATCTTAGCAACAGGCTTCTAATTATTCTTTGTTCATCAGTTGGCCTAGGCTCTTTAGATTAGATCTTATATCATCTGTGCATATACACCAGTTATTTTAAAAGAAATTACACATAAATTATTTCTAAACTAATGCACATGACGTTAGAGAACAAAACTGGCATTCTTTTAAAACTTAGCAGCTACTCTAGAAAATGCTTTGGAGGTCTTTCATATTCTGGAAATCTGGTGCAATTATGAAATAAAATGTTTGTGTAGATGAGATTGTCTTGTCTGCAAGTCTTCCCCAACAGCTTTTAGATGTTGAGTGAAGAGATCTGTGTTGTTGCTGAAGCCTTAATAACTTCTCTTCTCTGCTTGTAGGAAATGAATGGAGTACTAAAGAACATGTTGTCAGAATGGTTTTCCACTGGATTCTTAACCTTGGAACGAGTTACGTGGCAGTCTCCCTGCGAGATTCTTCAGAAGATTAGCGAGTAAGTGCCAAAGATGGATGAGCCGTGTGGCACTTCCCCAAGTTAAAGCAATCTGGTGCCGCCCTGTTGGGGCCCACCGGTGGCTGATAGAGCTGGCAGCATAGTCAGACAGTAGTGAGGAGGTTGGGGAGGAACCTGGGCCAGTCTTGGAGGCTGAGGAGGGCTCGGACGAGGGCTCTGCATCAGAGTCAGGGATGGGGCCAGGGCAGGCTGGCAGTCATCAGCTGCTTTCAGACTCAGATAGCAGTGAGGCGGCGGAGTTTCTGGAACTGGTTCCCAGCCTGTGCATGCGCTACCAGAAGACAAGAACAATTGAGAAAGCAGGGTCGACTCAGGAGTAAGGCCACACCTCGGAGATGATTGGCCCCTCCCATAGGACATAAAAGAGGAGCGAAGGGGACGTGAGCTTTTGCAGGAAGCAATTAGTTCATCTGGTCGATCCAAGCTTTGAAAAGTTCTGTTGGACTCTGTCAAGTTTGGCCTTGCCCTGCATCTGGTCATTCGTTCTCTGGCCGCGTTGTGATAAGGTGGGTGCTTATAAACCTTCCCCTGAAAGACTGTTTGTGAAGCCTTGCAGGCTGGGAATGAATGTAATTCACAGCTTTGGAAATAAAAGAGGTTTTTCTGGCACTAAGATTGTGTTTTATGCTTTCTAAGGAAGCCTAGGTCAGAGCATATCTGATCTACATACCTCATCAATGTTACGTTGCTCTGCTGATTGTCCAGGGATAACCTTAAGTTTAAAAGAGCAGCAAAACCTGCAACCTTCCATCCTGTTTATGTATGTATTTATTTTTTAGTAGCGAAGCTGTGCATCCTGTTCGAAATTGGGTGGATATGAAGCGCCGTGTTGGGTCCTACAGGAGGTGTTACTATTTTGCCCACTGTGCAATACCTGGAGAACCCCTGATCGTTTTGCACGTCGCGCTTACCGATGAAATATCCAGCAATATCCAGGTACCCTTGTTTGGCTTTTACTTGGGACCAATCATAGCCTCAGATTTTAATCACAAGCGAATATTAAGAGGAAGGAAATTTTTTAAAAAAGCACCTCTGCTTAGAAAACAGCTTTATATGTCTTATGTAGATGAGCTCTATAAAAGTCCTTCCAGTTGCCCTTAAAAAATGCTTAGCGGCTTACATAGATGTCTGCCAGTTATTCCTAAACTAAAAAAAATATAAATGTTTAGCTTACAGGAAGCCTGTCAGCTATCCAAGGATGCTGGTTGAGCTGCTCCTTCAGTTGAGCTTCATGGCTATTTGCAAGGCCAAGCTGCACCTCTGACCTGTTTTTGCTTCCTAATGCCCCATTTCAGTTAGCAGCTGTAATGCTTTCTCAATCTCTGAAATTATGGTATGTTTCAAAAGAGTCTTGGGATGCAACTCACGAGAGAGAGAGAGAGAGAGCAAATACTCGGTTGGCAATCGGAGCCGAGCTGAGTGTGAAAAATCTTCCCCTCTCTGCTGTGAGCGTTGGACTGTGGAACGTGAATCAGCTGGAATTCAAACCCAGATTGCGGTCACTCATTATCTTAATCTTTCTCCAGACCATAGTAAAAGAGCCTCCCTCACAAGAAGCAGAAGATTTGGGCAGAATTACCACCGCAATTTTCTACTCCATCAGTTTGACTCAGCAGGGCCTGCAGGGCGTGGAGCTCGGCACGTATCTCATCAAGCGTGTTGTCAAAGAGTTGCAGGTAGGTGCAAAAAGGGATGTTGCCCTTGGAATTAAGCTAACTTACTTCCTTCCTTCCTTCCTTCCTTCCTTCCTTCCTTCCTTCCTTCCTTCCATCCATCCATCCATCCATCCATCCATCCATCCATCCATCCAACGGGTTATAAAATGCCCAGGTCTGCCTTAAACCAAGTAAGACAATTGAGTCCTTTAGCTCAGTGGGCTGTTAGAACTCAGGTGTCAATCTTCCAGGTCTATGAAATAACAGAATGACAGAGTTGGAAGAGACCTTGGTGGTCTTCTAATCTATATTCATTAATATTATCTCGTTCCTTAAATCAAAAGGAATTGGGTAACATTAAACACTTATACAAAACGTAGCCAGCTTTGGGGTAAGGTTGGGAACACGGTTTAACCTACGAAAATTGCACATGAAAATCTTTTGGGGTGACTTTTGAACCATCTATTAGGGCTCGAAGTAAACCTCTCCCAAATAGTTGTGGAAGATTGGGTTGTTTACTTAACATGAGTCCAAAGGGAGAGCACGTTTTGTTAAACTTTAGTTCTGAGGCAGCCGTTTTAGAAATTTGCTTTATTAAAAGTGCAGCTGCCTCATTTAAATACTAAACTAAATTACTTGGTACTGCTCCATTTGCTGGGGTTCATTCCCTTAGATATTAATGTATTGTAATACATTTCTCACGGTTGAATCTCAAATATCCTTTGGGGAATAAACAATGTGGGAAAAATAAGATATATCATTATTTGCTTTGTTTTCTCTCATCTATTTGATTAATTCCAAATCACTTAATTTCAAGCTTCTGTAACTTTTAATTTCCCCAGAAAAAGAACATATTATATTATTGCTGTCACGGATACATCAGGATGCAACGAGACAGGCTCTGGGCTTTTGAACTGCAGCGATTCAGATCTTAACTTTTTTAGATTTGACCTTTGGAAGCCGAATGAGGAAAACTTAAAATGGGAATTGGAATGTTTGTGAACACTGTGTCCTTAACGGGACACTAATACCAGTCAGATTGCCGAAAGCATAGATTTGGCCATGGCAACAACATCTCTTTTAATCTAGTTTTTATTTCTGTCTGGGTCTCAGATGAGCAACACTCTACAGGCAGTCCTTGACTTACGACAGTTCATTTAGTGACCATTCAAAGTTACAAAGGCCATAAGCCTGAGGACTACCTGGATTGTAAACGCTCCTTCTCAGAACAGCAGAAGAGAGCAGTAAATCTGATTCATTCTAGGGCAGCTGATGAGCTTGTTGCTAATCAAGACATGTTTTGTCTACCTTTGTAAAGATGCTAGTATATTTTGCCTCTGTATTTCATGAATAAAACAATTCCCGCCTCCTTTGCCAGACACATTGTACATAACTGATAAGCTGAGTTCACATTTTTGACATCATTTGTTAAAGAAGCTATAATGGATTGGTTCCCACACAAAACCAAGCTGTAATGAGTGCATTCACACACCTTAGAAGCTAAAAACAAACACACCGCATAATAGCTTAGAGATAATATGGGGCCAATGTGTTGGTTTTATGCAGTCCTAATTTATTTTTCCAGCAGCTTATGAACTTCATATTTTGTGAAGAATAGGGATTTCAGCATAATGTACACCTTGGGGCCTCCAGGCCGGTCTATTGGTGTCTGGGTTTTTTTTAATGTAAAATGTCCTGTTTTTAGATGGCAGAAAATGCAATTTAGACATCATTTTCTTAAAGCTTTCTCCTTGTTGGAAAAAAAAATTGAGAAAAGACTCCAGCAGAACAAGGAAATGCATTTATTTTGCTTTTATATCATCGCTATAGTTAACACTGGAGGCGAAATAGCCTTGGGTTCCTCAAATACAAGACACACGTTAGGAATGTGTTTCTCAAATTTTAAGAAATATAAAGGCAAAATGAGGTACAACATCTGTTTCTTGGAAAGGTAGCTGAGTGTTACAGTTGTTCAGCTGCTCAGTTGTTAAATTTGAAGTGCTAGAAATGGGAGGGGGAGGTTTTTATCTCCTGAAGAAATCTGTGTCTCTACAGATTTCCCAGGGCCGAAGAAAAATTAAAAATCCTTGAAAGTACATGCAGTATCCGTGAGAAAATGGTTAATCAAAGCTTTAGAGATGCTTTGTAGGTAGTTTTACTGCTTTGCAAATTGCGAGTATAGTGTTTGGGCAGATGGCATTTTATTAGGCAGAAATGAAGAAATCCTAAGATGAAATGCTTTCTTTCTGCAGCAGGTTCTGAAATGAAACGCATAGAAACAATAACCTGCTGATGAAAATAGCCTCATCTCAAACCTGCTTGTACTTGCTGCTTTAAATGTTTGGCATTGTTGTGATTTTCATCCTCGTTCAGCCATATCCAAAATCTGTTTTTTTTTTTTTTTCTTTCAAACACCTTGAAAATCCGCAGGTTGAATTTCCTCAGATCCACACCTTCTCCACCTTGTCTCCCATCCCGGGGTTCACCAAGTGGCTGGTTGGGCTGCTGTGCTCCCAATCCAACGAACTGGGCAGGGGAAACCCTTTCACTGGCCCCGAGATGCAAGAAATTTCAGAGATCGCGGGATCGCCCCCGGCTGAGAAACTGAAGCGGCTTTTCACGAACAATGGGTGGGTGAAATCAGAAAAGCTGGCCGGGGTCTTACAGCAGCCCCTCATGAGGCTTTGCGCCTGGTATCTCTATGGAGAGAAGCACCGGGGCTACGCGCTCAACCCCGTGGCCAACTTCCACCTCCAGAATGGCGCGGTGCTATGGCGCCTGAACTGGATGGCCGACGCCAGTCCCCGTGGCTTGACGGCCTCCTGTGGCATGATGGTCAACTACCGCTACTTCTTGGAGGACACGACGGCCAACAGCGCCACCTACCTGGGAACGAAGCAAATCAAAGCCTCAGAGCAGCTTCTCTCCTTGGTGTCCCAGTTTCAGCAGAGCAGCAAACTTTGAGCGAGCGAAGAGCCGTTCTGGCTAAACGGGAATCTTGGCTTGGCTGGGGCCCAGCGAGAGGTGGGCTGCTGAGGAACCTTCTGGATCTCATCAGGATCTGCGGTCCTGGGTTCTCCCTGCCTTACGCTGCCCGAAGAAGAAAACCGCACCGTTCCTCGTGCTTGATTGACCTCACCTTAGATAAGCGGTGGGGATTTACTGGTGGTTTCCGTGAAGAGCGTGTTGTCCCTTGTTCTTGGTAGATCAATAGTCTTGTTTAACCTGCATCATTTGACAGCACTGTTGAACCCCTGGATGCCCTTGGACATTAAAGGGATCAATATCAGTGTTCCTAAAAAAAGGGGACAAGCAAGGAAGAACATTTTTCGCCCAGCTGGGAAAACAAAACAGCATATTTTTAACATTTCTTCAAGGACTGTTTTTTCTTTTTTTCTTTTTCTGCTGTGCTGAATTCCTGGATTAGGTTGTCTAAATGGTGTAGGGTCTCCTGTTTAAACAAGGGGTTGGACTAGATTACTTCCAAGGTTCCTTTCAACTCTGTTATTCTATTATATTCCATCTCAAGGGCTTTGGGGACAACAGTTGCATGGAAATGAAGTCTTTGCTGCTACCAAACGGTTTACAAACAATAGCAATTCAGCCATAACTGGCTTGTTGCAGAAAATTTGGGAGCATAATATTTAAAAATATATTAAATTAAGGAAGCAAGAAACATAGGCCATTAAAACCTAAGGTTTACCATGTCCCAGAACCCTTGTCTTGTCTGCGGTACGATTATTTGACGGCTTTGTGCCTTAGCATTTTTAGGAAAAGCATCCAATTCTCTTAGATGGATGATCACTGCTACGGATTACAGATAACCAAGTGGTTTGCCTTGATTAGGCTCAAAGTGAGGAGAATTTGCTATCTCTCCCTTAATGTGTATGCATCAGCATTTTAACTTAGGAAGCTGAGGGTGTTCCTGAGTTATTTGCTTAAGTTCTGGGGGGGTTTCTCGAGTTCTTTTCGGGAATAATGGCAAATTGGATTTATAGAGTTGAACCAGGAGACATTGTAACATTCATCAGCGAACAAAGGAACATGCTGGAGAATGGCAATATCCTAATTAAAATTGCATGTTCCTACTTGTCGGGGACGAAAAGCATAGTTGAGCAGAAGCATTAAAAGGGAATTAGTAAACGAGCTTTGATGCTCAACTCAGGGTGGGATCTTGAAAAAGCTGCCAAAAGAAAGCCCAACATCTGGTAGTTTTGTCAGTGAGGGAAAAACCACAACCAAAGAGGGAAAACCAAGTATGAAGTTCCAGAATGGGATTGGGACAATTTGCAGCTTCGTCTCCCTTATTCCTAAATAGATAATCTGAAATTGAATAAGTGAAGGAACAGAATGTGCAAAATTTATATTTAAGGGTTGATATTAATGATCATTTATAATATTTATCTGGGTTGCAGCCCTGTCTTCTGGTTCATAGATAAGATAGTATGAAAACAAACAACCAAAGGACTAGGATCTGCCAAGTTTATATTTCACAGTTGGTATCTCAGACATCTCAGCTGGTTATTAAAATGGCATAATAACGTCCAAAGTGCCTTTCCCCGCTCCTCTCAGAGATTGGAAGAAACGGTCTGGTTAAAAACAGAATAAACTGTGTCACAATAAAACTCTCGAGTTTTTCTTTTGATTTTCTCCATTACCTGCCGCACGCCAACATCACAATAATCTCCCTGCAGATAATAGACATAATTTTCCACTCTTCTCGGGAACTTAGGTCTAAATTTATGTACTCTTGTTGTTGCCTGGTCTCAGAAATGAATTTTGTTGTGCAACAGAGTAAGTGGTCCCACTGAGCCTTTTCATTTGGCTTCCTTCAAATCACACCATGCACATCTTTAGTACATTTGCTTAATAATCTCTTACATACCGTATGTCTTTATAATGTGGCGGCAGCTGAACTGAATTCCTTCCTCTTTTTCTCCTCATTTCTGCTAGAGACCTTAAAATGGACCCAAAGTATCTGGTGATGTGAATGTTTGATCTGAGGCTGGTTTTGTAGCAGCCTGGAAGAGATTTGTAAGTGCAATCTCTTTCCTTGCGCAAAGAATGGCCCTTACTGCCTTGACAAAGGCTTAGCCTGAAACTTCTTAAGGCTCAACTGCCTGCCGAGTGATTTAGCTACAAATAAAGGGGTGCAGAACTCCCAAAAGCCATACCTGTAATCGGAAAGGTTTTGAGCCATCTAGTTAAGAGTTTCAAAAATTATGGCCTTTAAAAGTGAAGTCAGTAAACCCGAATTTACACTCCTTGGAAGCCCAGTAAAATCTTGATCCAAAGAATTGTCCAGATTTCTTGACCTTTTTGCATTGTCCAATTCCAGAAACTATTTGTGCGTCCGGGCAGAATTTAGCACCCATCATTTTTAATGCTAAAGCAGCCACTTTGCTCTTGGTTTAATTTCAGTGCGCTGCAGGCTCTCAATCACTAAAAGACGACTCTAGAAATGCTTAAATGAACCTTAATGGTGGCTTGAATGTGGGAAGAGGGCATTAAAGAACGAACCCTGGGCTCTTCTCACCTTCCAATTAGCCACCCAAACGACATTTTGAAAGGTGTTAAAAAATAATAATGGTCAGCCGTCTGAATGAAACTATCTAAATATGCATTGAATTAGGCGTTGTGAATCAAGATGATAAAAGGAAACCTTAGTTTGCAATTTTTTTTGGTTCAATTCTGTCTCCCTTGCTCGCTGGAAGGAAAGAAACAGGAAATTGTATGGGTGTTTACATACATATTAGTTCTACCATGTGAATTGAATGGGACATGTTTTCAAGAGCAGACGAGTGTTTTACACATAGAGGTTTAAGGGTGCAATTAAGTAAGGAGTCCAGCCCCGTTAAATTCAGGTCAAGAGGTGGTCCTGGATAAATTCTGAAGGTTGGTTTGTTTCCAAATATCCAGAGAGCTGTACTGTTCAATTGGGGATGGGAATAATGCTTTCTTTGCACATAGCTCCGTGTGGGTATTTGTGTGTGGGTGGTGGTGGTGGTGGTGGTGGGGTCCACAGTCCTTTGGATTAATCCATTGATTATTTGTTCTCACTGTCAGGAAATGTCTCCTTAGTTCTAAGTTGCTTCTCTCCTTGATTAGTTTCCATCTGTTGCTTCTCGTCCTGCCTTCTGGGGCTTTGGAGCATCAGAACATTAAATATGGTAAAGTAGAGGAAGCCAAACCAAGATTTATGGAACCGTTGACCCCATAGGCATATGGGGGACTCTATTATGTGAACCGCACAGCTCACCTCAACAGTGTCAGGATTCCGGCAGTTACCCCCATTTAAATCATGAGTCTCGAGCCAAACTTCCAAAACTTAAAAAGGATTTATGTCCGGCGTTGCCTGGGTGTAGGCCACTGTGAGACATGTCATACCTTGTCCCCCTTGACCCTGGTTTCTCCCCCCCCACCCCCTGGGTGTATTGTAATTCATATTCTCCAATGGGACACATCCATAGCCAAGAGTCATCAATCATACTCTCCAGTTAGACTTTTGCATGGCAGAAACTTCGGTCACCTAGTTACTATCTTTGAAAATATTTATGGAATGCAGTTTCAGTTTGCAAGCGGCTGCACTGCTCCCCCTGTCTTTCTATTGGCAAAGACCATAGAAATATTTTATGAGTTGACAAACAGATCTGTAGATTTGATGGATTCGTGAATCCATAAAAGCATGTTTTGGGGCAACAGTTATAAGTCAAAAGAGCTGCTATCAGACTCCTGATTTTGGGCTACCATACACTAACACAATTCTCCTTACAACTATCCCAGCACTTGACAGGTGTGTAAAAATGCCAAATCCAGTCTAAACATCTGGCCGATTGTGCACTGAACCAGGTAGCCCTTGACTTACAACAGTACGTCTAGTGATCGTTCAAAAGTTACAACGGCACTGAAAAAAGGGACTTTTGACCATTTTCCACACTTAAATTGCAGCATCCTCAGGGTTTGCGTGATCACCTTTGGCAACCGACTCATATTTATGATGGTTGCAGTGTCACGTGATCCCCTTTTGCGACCTTCAGACCAGCAAAGTCCATGGGGAAGCTGGAGTCATTTAACAACGGTGTCACTACCTTAACAACTGCAGTGATTCACTTGTCAGGATTCTGGCAGTTACCCCAATTAAATCATGAGTCTCAAGCCAAACTCTATGCACTCTAGTTCTTTAGAGGAGCCACGGCGTGTGGAGGATTGCTAGCCATCCTCTGATAATCCCCCCTCTGCCTTACTGTTGGTAACTCTAAAAAGACCATAGAAATATTTTATGAGTTGACATTCAGCTTCCCTCACTTCTTGAAGGTGACCCGTACAACACAAAAAGAAAACAAATTTATTGCTGGTATAGGACTTAGAATTGTGAAACCCTCCCACCCAAGACTTGAAAGGGGGCAAATGGGACAAAAATCCCTTTAACAGATATCTCGCTTAGCAACAGAAATGTTGGGCTCAATTGTATGTCGTATGTCGAGGACTCCCTGTAGTAACATTCAGCTTTTCTTCCCGCCACACTTTTCAAGAGAGCAGCCTTGCTTTACTCAAACGGGCCTTATTCATAATGTCAACTCATAAAACCTTTCTATGCCCATTTTATAGTCGCCAACAGAAAGGGCGAGGGGTCCTGCAAAGAATCCCAAAAATATTGGCTGAGAATTAAAAAATGGTTGGAAGAAATTACGAAGGAGCAAATTGAATTAAAACCAGAATTATTCTTATTAGGGATATTTAGGAAAAAACATGGAAAAAAAAGTTAAATACATATATTACATATATTGACAGCGGCCAGATTGGCTCAATGTTGGAAACGGCTTCACTCCATCAGAAGAATTTATAATTCAAAAGATAATGAGTTGTGCAGAAATGGATAGCCCTAAAAGATAAAGAATGATCAGAATATTACAAGATTTGGGATGGTTGGTGTGAATGGATTGAGCAAAGACAGACTATATAATAAATGGTATAGGTAGATTAGTAGTAGCTGTAGTAAATATATATTTGCATTAGATTAGATAGATCAATTATATATTATATATTGCACAAAACAATGTTACAAACAGGAAATCGCAAACTGTCGATGTTGAAAAGTTTTAAATTTTTTCTTTGTGTTGTTCGTGGTGTTTTAATTGTAAAATTAACAAGTTTATTCTCAAAAAAAGAAAAGAAAGTGGGGGGGAAGGAGTTTGAAAGGGCAGTGCAGCAGTTTGGAATCAAAAGTGCATTCCATTCATAGCTTTTCGGGGGTGACAGTGAATTACGTGTCTCAGAGTCGGCCACGTCCAGGTCATGGCGACATGTTAACTCCCAATAAATCCTTCGTAGTTTTGGAAGTTTGGCTTGAGACTCTTTGATTTACTTGGGGGTAACTGCTGGAATCCTGACAGCTAGCCGACCCCGAGACACGTAATTTACCTTATTCGGTTTTTAAGTTGGTATTTTACCGTCTCTGCACCTAATTTAGCACTTTGGGGATGAGAGAAACAGAGAAACGGAGCTTCCTGGGAAAGGTTAATTCCTTCCTAAGCTTTTTCCAAATAAACCGAAAAGAAAAAAAAAACCCCTTGCAATTTGCTGTTTTGCTCCATTAATAAAATTAACTGTAGCAGGAAAGTCAACAGCAGCAACAATGACAGCCAAAAATCCCTTAAGCTGGGGAATTTTCCTCTTATAGCTGATTTTGCTTCCATAATTTTTGGGCCAATCAGCATGTGTTTGAAGCTTGTATCTCGCTTTTTAAAAATATTTTTTTCTCCTCTACTTGTTTGGGCTTTAATTTGTACCTTATGAGAGAAAAAAAAAGTATTTTCTGACACCTGTTTGTGTTTTCTGTTCTCAGGGGGAGGCGGGGATATAATTCCTCTTAATCTACTTAAAGGATTTAAATGGCATATTAATATTATCCCATCTAGCTCTCGATGTTGTGCCATCTTAAGAGTTTGTAAAACAGAAGGTGCCATAATGTAGCTGCCTTCCGCATCCTTTAAACTGTCAAAGTTTGGGAGGTGTGAAAGGCAATCAACAAATTTAATTAATTGATTCCTTCTCCTCCTTTGAAGAACCCCTTGTTTTGTTCTTTGGCCAGGCTTTATTTTCTACCAAATGTGGCTTTAGGCTGTGAAATGACAATTTCTGGTCTCAGCCAGTCTTTGGATGTTGCCCGTGAACCAAGGTCCTTCTCCATAAAATTGTCCATGAACCAAGGACCTTCTCCATGAAACTACCCTGAACCAAATATCTTCTCCATAAATTGTCTCTGAACCAAGTATCTTTTCCATAAAACTGTTCCTGAATCCAGGACCTTCTCCCTACAACTGACCCTGAACCAAGGGTCTTCATAAAACTGTCCATAAAACAACAACCTTTTACATGAAACTCCCTTAACCAAAGACCTCCATAAAACTACCCTTGAACCAAGTATCTTCTCCGTAAAACTGTTCCTGAGTGTCTTTAGGCTGAGAAATGACAGTTTCTGATCTCAGCCACTTTTGGGGATGTTGCCCCTGAACCAAGGGCCTTCTTCATAAAATCATGTCTGAACCAAGGATCTTCTCCATACAAATTTGTCCCTGGACCTTCTCCATCCAAATTATCCCTTAACCAAGAACCTTATCCATGCAAATTGTTCCTGAACTAAGGGCCTTCTCCATAAAACTGTCCCTCAAACAAAGATCTCCATAAAACTGTCCCCAAACCAAGAACGTTCTCCATAAAATTGTTTCTGAACCAAGGACCTTCTCAATCCAAACTCCTTGAATGGTTATGAATGGAACTCCAAATAAAAGTGTTATTAATGCTGAAGTTGTGGAGTAAGACTTGTAGAGTTGGGAAGATGTTCATGAGTTGCTAGCTGCATCATTCTGAAGATGCTAGCTGCATCATTCTGGCCTCTGCTAATTCACCCTCTTATGACTGGAGTTCAACGTGGCTCCACCATCCCCCCAAAAGACCATCCTTGGTGGTCCTTCCACTTGCCAGAGCCTGGTTCACATCTGGGTGAGGTTCAAAACAATACTTTCCACTTGAATCACATGCTGGCATAAAAGGCCTTTGCCTCCTGGAATAAGCCCCAACGGTGTAGCGTCATTGGCAAATTTTGAACATGAGTGCTTCTTGTTCTTGTCGAGAGCCATTCTTTTGAGTTCAGCATTTTGCTGATCCTTTCTAATTGGATTACAGGGGATTAGTTGCTCATAATTTTGGAGGGCAAAAGGGAGGAGGAGGGTAAATAGCTGGCACGGCTGCATCGTTTCCTTCTGCTGGAGCGCAGACATCTGTTTGTAGACAGAATTCCACAGATGGCTTCGGAAACATGCATTTGCCACTGACCTTTGAAAGTTGGTTTAATCTGAGAACTTGAGCCCATCGGTCTTATTTATTTATTTGCTTTGCTCTCTCAATCGTTTATCTTTTTTGTTTTTGAATTTGAGGACTCTAGTATTTCCGACAAAATGGATGAGGGGACGACATAGAAAGTTAACGCAGTCTTCGGCTGCGTTAACAGAGGGATAGAATCAAGATCCCATGACGTGCCAGTGCCATTTTATAAATCTTTACTAAGGCTACACCTGGAATAGAGCATCCAGTTTTGGTCGCCACGATGTTAAAAAAAAAAAAAAGGATGTTGGGATTTTGGAAAAAGGGCAGAGAAGAAAAACCAAGATGATTAAAGGCCTGGAGACTAAACCATATGAAGAACTGTCGCAGGAATTGAGGATGGCTAGTCTAGAGAAAAGAAGAATTAGGGGTGACATGATAGCAATATTCCAGTATTTGAGGGGCTGCCACAAAGAAGAGGGAGTCAATGTATTTTCAAAACCACCTGAGGGCAGGACAAGAAGCAATGGATGGAAATTAATCAAGGAAAGAAGCAACCTGGAATTAAGGAGAAATTTCCGAACAGTGAGTGCAACTAACCAGTGGAACGACTTGCCTTCAGAAGTTATGCGTGCTCCATCACTGGAGATTGATTTTTAAGAAGAGACTGGACAACAACTTGTCTGAAATGGTCTCCTGCTTGGGCAGAAGGTTAGATTAGAAGACCTCCAAGGTCCCTTTCAATTCTGTTATTCTCAGGAGGCACCAAGGAGGACTCCATAGCTCAACCCTGAGCCACAAATACTCTCTTCCATTGATATCATTTTCATTGCTTTCACCAATGGTCCTCAGGGATATTATTTCAATATACCAAAAGGGGTTTGAAGTCAGTCCTTCAAACAAGCATCTGCTGCCCAAATGGGAGGGTCTTCTGCTTGAGCAGAAGGTTGGAGTAGAAAACTCCCAAAGTCTCTTCCAGCACCTTCTGTCCCTAACCAAGATCTGGGAGCCCCAATTAACGTGGTGCTTTAAATGGGTCTTTGCCTTTAGCTTTCTCGCGCCCCACATGTATCCGCCAGCCTGGTTAGTCTCAACAGATACAATTAGACAATTTTGCCTCCCGCTTCCTTTCTTGCCTTTTGTCTTTTATAACTGATCTCCGGAGGAAGCTCCATGACTGAAAAATCATTGCTAACTTTGTTTTTTGTCTTCAGCGCACATTTCTTTCCCAGGGCTATAATAAGGAATAATGGCCAACATAACTTGCGAGACTTGAAGAAGGCAGCTAAAATCACTTTTGGTGGGTTTAACTTGTTTATTTAACTTGTTTTAAGGATCCTGATTTGTCTTCCCATCTTAGCTCTTTGTCTTGCTGTTTAGCGAACGCTCCTAGTCTAGTCTGAAGATGAGTTTGGGAAAAGGGTTTCTTTCCTTCCAGCGACAGATGCTCCTTGGTTGTCTTTGCTTAGCTGAGAAATGTTAGCAAATTAGATCTCTTCTTAAAGGTAAAGATTTTCCTGTCAGACATGTCAGACTCTAGCACGTGATGGTTATCTCCATTTCTTGGCCAAGGTGCCAGCGTTGTCTGAAGACATATCCATGGTCATGTGGCCAGCAGGGCTATATGCCAAAGGCACACAGAAGGCTGTTACCTTCCCACCTAAATGCTGCCTATTTATCTACTTGCATGAGCGTGCTTTTGAACAGCTAGGTGGACAGGAGCTGGAGCAAGAAATAGGAGCTCATCCCCTTGCGTGGCCCTCAGGTCTCACACCTGGGCTGTCCACCTTTCCAGCTGACAAGCTCTGGTGTCTTTAATCACTGAGCTGTCACGCCCAAATCCAGTTTGTTTTGATAGAAAGTTGGGCATTGTTCATTTGGGCAGCAGATGCTTGCTTGAAGGGCTGGTTTCAAACCCCTTTTGGTATACTGAAATAATACCTCTGAGGACTATTGGTGAAAGCAGTGAAAATGGTACCCATAGAAGAGAATATCTATAGCTCAGAGTTGAGCTATGGAGTCCTTGGTGCCCCCTGAGAATAACAGAATAACATTGGAAGGGACCTTGGAGGTCTTCCAATCTAACCTTCTGCCCAAGCAGGACACTACATACCATTTCAGACAAGTGGATGTTCAGCCTCTTCCTAAAAACCCATTGATGAAGCACCCACAACTTCTAGAGGCAAGCTACTCCACTGGTTAATTGTTCTCGCTCTCAGGAAATTTCTCCTTAGATCTAGACTGGAGGTCTCCTTGATTAGTTTCCATCCAATGCTTCTTGTTCTGACTTCAGATGCTTTGGAGAATAGGTTGACCCTAAAAGCCAACGTTCCTTCCAACCATCAAGTTGTTTCCAAAGGTTCCTAAAAAGTTCCAGTATTCACAACACGCGGTGTGCGAGACTCCTCTACTTATAAAAACGATCTTGTTGTTGCCTCCTCTAAAAAGACAATTTCAGTCTATTTTCCATAGTCTGGGACTGTCTGGAGGGGTGGCATTAATATCTAATTTTGCGAAGGAGAAGAAAAAGAGAATTGAGAGGAAGATAAAAATGGCTCAGTGATTTTCAAGAGCCTCTTCTGGAAACCCTGGAGAGTAAATAACAAATGAACATTAAAATATTTGCCTGAAAATAATTTGGTTGGTGTCCCTTTAGATCTGAGCCGGAGCCATCACCTGTCACTTGGGAGGTTTCTCCACCCTCCCTGTCAGGTGGAAGAGAATGTACACTAATGAATTCCCAGACAGGTGCGGTTTCTTGATTATACGGCATTATAATTGTAGACCTTTCCTCGCAACGCCTCTGACAGTTCATTTTTATATCCAAAATGGCATGCAGATAAACGGGTGTTTGTTTCACTTCATCTAACAAAAGCTGAATGAAATTTGCAAACTAGCAGCCTAGGGAGCTGCAAGGAAGTGGTGGATGAACTAGCAGAGAGAGAGAGTGAAAAAAAGAGAATTGTCTTTTCTGGTGGTGCATTCTAAGTGCTGTAAGATAGTTTCAAGGGAATGTTTGCTGGGTTCAAGCATACACTGATGCTAACTCTTACTTGTTGCACAGTTCCAAATAAAACTGAATGTTGTGTCCTTCAACTCCCCAGGATCTTGCCTTGACTTGAAGGAGACCTTCTTTATCTTGGGTGCTGATGGATCCTTCAAGACATTAAACCTCAACGGTTGGTAAAATGTTATCGGTGGGTGCCAAGATATCCATTGTTCCAAAGAAGGGCACCTACTCTCCAAGAGGAAGGATAGGTGGTTGGGTGGATGGATGGATGGGTAGATAGGTGTAACATTAAACAAATATCCCATATCTTGCAAGATTGCCATCTCTTATGATTTTTAGACACCATTTTGTTGGAAGCTTTTCTAACTCCAAATGTTGTCCTCTGCCTGTCATTGAAGACATTACATAGCTATACAGTCTATATCAGGCGAGGAACCTGCTTCAGATGAGGCTACTGATGTTTCTACTATCACCACTATTGACCCTATTGGTCGAAGCAGCTAGGAGCTGTATACTAATTCATTAATAGCTCCTCACCTTTGGACTCTCAGTCTGAAGGCAGCTTTCTCTGTTTCAAAACTTAGATAACATGAAATTGCTTAGGTGTATTGGGAAAGAGGTTGCAGCTTCTTTTTAGCTAGAATAGAGATTTCATTTAATATAGTTTATGTACATTGGAAAAAAAACATAATTCCTAGGAGATGCATAGGGCAATGCAAGACAGCTTTATTTTGATGCTGGCATGTATCTTTAAAAATAAAACAAATAAATACAATTCCATATCTGTTATCTGCAAAATATTCCAGACACTTGATGGCTGGATTCCTTCCTTCTTCTCTTTCCCCTCCTCCCTCTCTCCTTCCTTCCTTCCTTCTTTTTTTCTCCTTCCTTCCTTCCTTCCTTCCTTCCTTCCTTCCTTCCTTCCTTCCTTCCTTCCTTCCTTCCTTCCTTCCTTCCTTCCCTTCCCTTCCCTTCCCTTCCCTTCCCTTCCCTTCCCTTCCCCCTTCCTTCCTTCTTTCCCAATTATAAAGGGAACATGGTTGGGGTTACAATCTGTTTACTTAGTAATAAACCCATTTAAAATTATTTCTGAGTAAATACAGGCACTTAATTCCACCCCCTGCCCCAGTGTCTTTTTCTTCAATCGTAACCTTCTAGGTTAATAATGCAGGGTGTTTTGGTATATATGTGTGTGTATTTTAATATTTCAATGTGGAGATGGTTCTCATGTTTTTGTACATAGCACAGAGACTGGAGACACAAGATGTATAAAACACGGGGGATATGAAAATACTGCGATTCAACCAACCAGCCAACCTACATTTAGTAAAGCAAGACAGGTCTTTTGACAGCTGCAAAACCTGTTCCTTTGATAAGGGTCTGATCCTTCCTTCAAACAGATAGCAAGCTCATCATGCATTGACTGATCCCCAGTGAAGCATCTAAAAGTCTTCCAGGCCTCTCTTCTGAATTTTAGATCATGCAAATCCAGGGAGATGGAGATAGCTTCTAGTTACCGGCATGCGATGGCGGTAACCTGCTCCCAATAATTTCACATTTTTTCCTCCCCCTTTTGCAGGCAAGAGACCAAAAGAAAAACAACAATATGTACATTTCTCTTGCGGAGTTCCTCAAGGCTAAACTTTACCACTGAGCTGAATTGCACAGTGCAGCGTTTGTTAAACAGGCTCTACCTTGAAGCCACCATAAAAACCTTGACAGTAAGGAAACAAGTTAAATTACTGGAAGGGCTGGAGGCAAACTTACAAATTCTAACTTCACCGAACGTCTAAAAAGGAAAAAGAAAAATCTGCTTCTTAAAATTGAGAAATAAGAAAGACTCACGATGTCTTGATGGTTGACCTTGGGTATTGTTCAACTTCTTCTGTTGAGCTCATCTTTCTTCTCTTTGTAAGTCTCTTCTCTCTCTCCCTAAGTTAGAACCGAAGACTAGTTCCCATTAATATTTCATCAGCCGTTGTGGTGGATGGTGCTAAAAGACAAAAACAGAGACACAAATTACATCTCAGCATTGTCATATTCCAATTATGTTTGAATTATGGCAAGCGGATTACTTTCCCAAGCAACAAACATTGTTAGCGTTGCTCTCTAATCATGGGGGGTGGGTGAGAAGCTGCATGGGGGCAAATCGATGGAGCTTTGTGGATTTCTTGCTGTTGCTGCTTTGAAACAAAACAACAACACTTTGAACCAATTTTTTGTGTATCCTGAAGTGACTTATCAGCAGTTCTTTCAACCTCTAATAGCAGCCAAATCTCTCATCTTATCGTACAATGCTCGATATGGCTGAGCCCAGACGAACAGTTTATTAGCTATACAATCTTCTAGATTTTAATGGTTTGCAAGATACTTACTCACTTTCCCATTTTCTGCAGAAGGGCCATTTAAAGCAGAATGGAGGGTTTTTGCTTTTTGGGTGTTAGGTATATTGCACAAACAGAATCCACTGTAAAACTGAGTATTCTGAATTTGCAATTTGATTTCTCTATTATTCCTGCGGCTGTCACGTATAATCAACCAGCAATGAGACGTGAAATCTCCTTGAGTTTCGGGTTTTAGTTTCTGAGTCCCATGGAGTTTTCTCTCTTAAATAAGTCATTGTAGGCCACATGTTGGTTAGCTGATGGTCAATTCTTCTGGACCCCCCTCACCAGCAACCCCATTCCAGCTGTTTCCAATTTGTGCGTGTGCTTCTGTAATTTTGAATTCTTAAGGTTCATCAGAAATCATGTCCACCTCACCTCATTTAAACATTGATCAGTTTGTGCTACCCATTAATTGCATTGTTACTCTGGTGGCATAAAGGTTTTGTTTGTTTGTTTCGATTAGGGGAACAAACCGATAACAAACAATTAAAAAGTAGAGTTGTTCAGCTTGAAGACTAAAAGTTCTGCTAGAAAGTTTTACAGATAAAAATCTTTCTTCTCCTCTGAGATACCTCAGCTGGCCAGAATAAAAACCAGAATGTTCTTGGCCAGCATGTGTCTGGTGAACAGACACACCGATGACTCCATTCCCATTCAATGATGTTTCCTTCCAAGTTCATATATTTTTGACTACGATGAGTATTTGCCAGGGTTTTAAGCTGTAGGAACATCTGAGTAAGCCTGCACCGCATGCACTCCATTAACAAGTAAATCCAGCTGTTACTTCCAAATTAGATGTAGAGATTGTGAATGAATGGCTGATGCCACAGGGAAGTTGGAAATGAAAGTCTGTTCCCATTAAAAGAAACCAGAGAAGACTTGCCCACTTGGTACCTACAAAAATGATGCCCTTTTCCACTTCTTGGAGCAGCATCAAGATTGCCATTTTTTTTCCCAAGGGAACCCAAAGTTTCAAGGAGACCAGAGAATAACAGTTGGAAGGGATCTTAGAGGTCATCTAGTCCAGGGGTCACCAAGCTTTTGGACCTCAGGGACCACCAAACTCGTAATTTTAAATTCCACAGACCAAAGACCCTGGGAAAATCCCCCCAAAAGTCTGCAGGAAAATTCCCCACCGCATTTTCCTGCCAATCTCTCATTCTTTATTTGGGATCGCAGGATACCATCTCCAGCTCCGTTCTCAGGGGGAGACAGAGAGAGAGACTTTTGTCTTCATGCAAGGAAAGCAGCAGAAGCAGCAGGAGTCTTTCTTTCCCTCCCACAAAGTCTGCCAGAAAGGAGTCTTTGTGAGACTTGTCATGCTAGTGCAGCCTCTTGGAGCAGGAGGCCTTGCAGGGTCCCAAAGACTCATTTCTGACTGAGTTTGGGGGAGAGAAAGAAAGACTTCTGCTGCTTTCCTTGCATGCAGCCAAAAGCAGAAGAGAGAAGCAGAAAGAAGCAGCCTGGTGGCCAGGTGAGGCATGTGGGGCAAGTAGGGCAAGTTCCCCCCCTCTGCCTTCCCCCCCCTCCCCTCACTATCTCATGTTGTTCTCAATGCAAGCAATGCAAGCCTTGTGTTTCCGCAGGCCATGTGGGCAGTGCAGCCTTGTGTTCCCACGCAGCCTGGATTAATTGCTTTGGGGGGTGACATTTCTCTGCAGACCAACAAAATTTTCTGGTGGACCACCAGGGGTCCCCAGCCCATTGGTTGGTGACCACTGTTCTAGTCCAACCCTCTACTCAAGCAGGAGACACTACACCATTCCAGACAAGTGGCTGTCCAGTCTCTTCTTAAAAACTCCCAGTGTTGGAGCATTCACAACTTCTGGAGGCAAGTTGTTCCGCTGATTAATTGTTCTAATGGTCAGGAAATTTCTCCTTAGTTCTAAGTTGCTTCTCTCCTGGATTGGTTTCCACCCATTGCTTCTTGTCCTGCCTTCAAGTTGCTTCGGAGAATAGCTTGACTTCCTCTTCTTTGGGGCAGCCTGTCAGATATTGGAAGACTGCTACCATGACACCCCTATTTCTACTTTTTAAACTAGACATATTCAATATTCCTGCAACCATTCTTCACACATTTTAGCCTCCAGTCATCTTTCCAGAGCCTCAATATCGTTTTGCATCCCAAACTGGACGCGATATTCCGAGAGTGGTCTGACCAAGGTATTATAATGTGGTGTTCACATGTCACGTGATCTTGATTTTATCCACTCAATGCATCTCTTGAAAATTCGTGTTTCAACAATGCTTTATTAGTGTAACATCTGGCTGTCTATTCTAATTACCAGCACATGTTAAGAGCCGGCAAAGAGGGAATCTAAAAAACGTACCGAGGGCTCCCTTGGTCTGAGATAATTTTGGAAAAGGGGGGAATCATTTTCTCTGTCTGTTTGTCTTAAAACCTCAATGCAGAATTGGAGCCTTTGATCCGGGTGCTATTAAAATGAATGATTAGCGGCATTTCTCCTCATGTGCTGTAAATATATTAACAAGGAATATTTTCCCCTTTCTCTGTAGAAATTAATGCCTTTACCTTGGCAATTTAGCAACATTTGTTTTGTTTTGTTTTATTGGCCTGGCTGATTGCTATGAGCCTCTCGGTTCCTTGGGTTTGGTGAAAAGTGTGGCTGTAAACACCCCTGACTTGAATACAAAGTGGGGTATTTTTTTTTTTTTAAAAAAAAGTTATTTATAGGATTCGGATCCTTTAATAATTTGAGCACTAATTTATTATATGACTTGTCTTTGAAAACAGTTTCTCCCCCTTATCTTCTAAGAGTATTGATGCCTGTGGGGATCTTTTAATATATTTTACACACACACACACACACACACAGACACACACACACAGACACACACATGCTTTTTTTAAAAACCATTTCTTTCCCTCTTTCTTTCATTCCGGTCTTACTAACGTTAGAAAGAACATGAAGGAAGGGACGCTGGATACACACAGCATAGCCTACAACCATCTTCTAGCCGATCTACTAGCCCATCTTCAAGGAACTTCTCTCCGATGATATTAAAGGCAATCAATTTAAATTGAAGTTATTCCCAATCTGAAACAAGCTCTACAAAATGTTTTTGGCTGTGTTAGAGATGACCAGCAGAGGTCTCTGTTGGACATGAAGATCCAATATCGCATCCTTCCTCCAATTACAGCTATGCTCTTTCTGGCTTTATGTCACTTTTTTTTTTTAAATTTTCATTGTGGAGTGCTGAAAATACTAGAATTCTCCCGCTCTCCACATGCATCTTGGCTATCATACATCATGTTGAAAGGCTTGCCGACAAAAACAGGGTTCCCTGAATGTGTTGTGGTCCGTTGGCAGCCTGCAGAGATGGCAGCAGAGTCGGACAGTGGGGAGGAACGTGGGCCAGTCCAGGAGTCTGGGGAGGGCTCGGATGAGGGTCCTGCGTCCGATACAGAGATGGGGCCAGGGCCATCTGGGAGTGATGTGCTCACTCTGGAACCTCCAGAATCTGGCAGCAGTGAGGCAGAGGAACAAGGGGAGCCTGTTCCCAGTGCGCGCTTGTGCAGAGCTGCCAGAAGGCAAGAACAGTTAAGATAAAAGGGAAGACTTGGGAATAAGACTTGGAGGTCCCATAAGGCATAAAGGAGGAACAAAAGGACAGGAATCTTTGCAGGAAGCAACTTTGTTCATACTGGTTGGTTTGAAACCTGAAGCTCCATGTTGAATTTGTGCTCCTTGTATAACTAATTGGAAATATAGTCGTTGGCAGCATTTCAAGGAAGATAAAGGTGGGTGCTTATCAGACTTATCCTGAAGGACTTTGGGAGACTTTCGTGGGACTGTTTACAAACTGCTGGAGACTCATTACAGGCTGTGAATGACTAAAATTCACTGCCGTTGAAATAAAGAAAAAAAGGGTTTTGGGACTTACGTGTGTTTGTTAGTGTCTGATAAGCCTTGGTCAGAACAGAATGAAAAGGTGCTATTTCAAGGAAAATGGTGGTGACCATGTGCTGCAATGGGTCATAAGTGTGAAAAACGGTCATAAGTCACCTTTTCAGTGTGCAGCCATTAACGAAAGGACTACTGTCAAGGACTACTGTATCTGTAGCTGCTTGGAGACTAGGCTTCCAAACCTGAAATGGACACATCTACAGATTGACTAGTTTGGAAAATAAGGATGCATTAATATCAGAAAGATAGAAAGCCACGTATTTTTAGGATTATTTAGCCAACAACATAAGCTGGAGAGGAGACGATGCAGCCCAAATAATGACAGTCAAAATCAGTGAGAAATAGAAATTTAATAACAGGTGGAAATAGAAATGCGTGGCAGGTTCAATTATTTGATGACAAGAGTTAAATAAAAACTCGGGCAATCAAATTGATGTTCCTCTTTGTTGACCTGACCTGCAGGAAACTCTTCATCGACAAAATAATCTCAGCCTATTGCTTTGAAGATGGAGACCTTCTCCTGAACATTTTTTTTTCCAGCTTTCAAGAGAGTCCTCTTAAAAGTCACCTGTAATGAACTCCCAGTTCCTGCATGTCACACCTTTTAATCTTTTAATTATTCCTGTTGCCACCTCTGGACCTTTTCTGTTTCATCTCTCTCTCTCTCTCTCTCTCTGTCTCTCTCTCTCTCTCTGTCTCTCTCTCTCTCTCAAAAAAAGAAAAAACCCAGTAATAAAATGAAGCATAATTGGAGAAATGAAGAACAGGTGGGTGTACGTTGAATTAGTTTGCATCTGAAGTTCTGCTGATGTTGATGAAGACTTTCTAAAGAACCTGTTGATTGCTCCCCTGGATAATTACCACTTGTGCAAATAGCAGCCAGCATTTATTGAATTACAAAAACCTCGAATTATAGAAATACAGAGACAGGTTGCCTGCCTGGAACATGCTAGGAGAGATTAGAAATGCTATCCCGATGCAGAAAAATAGGTCACTTATTTAAAAAGTCAAATGGCTGTTTTATTGTGGAGTAAAGCAGCCTTCTTGCACCTGAGCAATTGAAGGTGTGTGGATATTGATGAGAGGTCTGCATTCTGCTCCCCGTGGACTCAAGACGTCAAGGGGAAGCCCTCCAGGGAGGAATCTGACTTATGAGCTTATTAATTATCTGTAAGTAGAATGAGACGAGGAATCATTGCTGCCTGATTTAGCTTTCCCTTCTCCCAGGCCACTTTTTCATCTTTGCACTTCCATTCAATTCCTCCCGAAGGGAAATTTGGAAACCGTCCTTGAAATAAACATTCCAGTAATGTAGGCTGAATCAAGGGTTGGTCGCATGAAGCATGAGATGGGCAGACAGACAGACAGATAGACAGAAAGAGAGAAAGAGATGATCGATAGAGCGATAGAGAGATGAGAGAGTGAGTGAGTGAGTGAGTGAGTGTGTGTGTGTGTGTGTGAGAGAGAGAGAATGATCAAGAGAGATAGATGATAGATATAGAGATATCATCGGTATATTTGTTTCTGTAGATTTTCACTGGTACAGGTATGTAGGACTAGGTGTGTTCAAAACACAAATGACCCAGGAGATTACAACGCAGGACCCAGGACCCCACAACAAAAGAACTCGCAAGCGCATCACACAACCCATTACCCAAGCCTTTAAAACACCAGAGGCTAATGGAAAAAAGATCACTACAAAACAAACGACCCAGGAGATTACAGCACAAGATCCAGGATATCTCCACAACAAAACTCACAAGGCCATCACACAGCCCATTATACCAACATCAACTCCATCAACCAATCAAGAGGCAGCAGCGCAGCCAACCAGCCCAGCACACCAGCCCGCCCCCACACCAGTATTTATAGAGAGACGGCAGCTCCGATCACACACTGCTTGCACTGGCACAAAGCTGAAAGCACCAGCCTGAGGATGGCGAGTGGGACCTCGCCAAAATGTCGCCAAGATACTCTTAATCTTACATGGGAAAAGACCCAAACACACTTAGACCTACATACACACGTACATACGTACATACATACATACATACATACATATAAAAGCTATATTTCTATCTATGAGATATAGATGATAGATAGAGGTATAGATAGATGACACATATAAGTGATATATAGAGGTAGATGAGATAGATAGATAGATAGATAGATATAGATAGATAGATAGATTTATTTATTTTCAGGAAGGAAACATGCTCTGCTCTAAAGGTCATCTAGAGCTGAAATTTCATGCAATGGCTAAGAGGACATTTGTGTTAATTTTTCTTGCACGTTTATCAAGAAAATTTTGTTGGTGACCCACACAAGCACAGCTATATTCCCCCGTAGGTGTGTGAAGGCTTGGCACACGGATCCATCTGGCAGCTTGGAAGACTTCGAATGCCACCTGTTTGCTCATAGATAAACTTGCAAGGCTCACAAAAGCTATTTGAGGAGGTCTCTCAAGCTACACTTCAAAAGCCCACCTCTCCTGCCAAGCTCGCTGTTGGTGGCATTCCAAGCAGAACACAATTATCCCAAGTCCCAGATCACCACCGACCTTCTCCTTTCATGCGGATGTGAAGTTCTCCTTTGGTTGGAATTTATAACTTTTTTTTTTTGCTTTTGCCACTTGATGTTGCTTGCTTTTAAGTTTCCCTTTGGCAGTTTTGGGCCATTAGCCATGTTCTCAAACCTCTTAAGACTGCCTGCTCAAGAAAAGTTATTTTAAGAGGAAGAGAAGATGGCAGAAGGACCGCTACCCCCTCCAAGCTTTCTGTCTCCTTTTGGTTTTTGGAGCTGATTTTCAAAAAAAAAAAAAAAGCCTTTTTTTGCAGCTGTGAATGTTAAAAGGAAGTAGTGGGATTTTTAAAGAATTTGGCAAGGAATTAAGGGACTTGATTCAGATCTGTGGTTAGATGGGATCATCTACTAGTTATTCTCCTATTCATGGTCCCTAACTTCTCAAGACGTGTTTTTTAATTGGTGCCAGTCTCATTAGGCAATATATGAGAGTGACATCTAAAGAGCTTCAATAATCTTTATTTGGTGTTTTATATGCCATATATTTATCTGCTGGTTTCCAGTTAGAATGTAATAGCTAAACTGATATTATCATTATTTCATGGCCGTAAACCTGTCTTATAGGAATGAATGATTGTCAGGCTTTACCTTGTTTAATTTTGTGTTTTGTTTCCAACTTTCAGCTTGGCGCTACCTGTACCAAAATAATTGAAGGCTTGCTGTCAAACCAATTACTTATTACTTTTAATCCTTTCAGTTCTAACAAAGTTAATGAATGTTCCTGCTAACATCCTTCCATTGTTCCTGTTGTTTTCTTCATGTACACATCCGTTGTTTTGTCTTGTTGTATCTTAATTAACAGCACCTTTTCCCTAAAAGTAGGTGCGGTGATTGGAAAGCAACGGGCTATAAGCAATTAGGAAATTGTATGTAAATATTTAATTTGTCTGAAGGAGCAGCTCTTTCATGTGATTACGCATTTCATTTAAAACTTCACTATCAAAGGTAAACAATTTCCCAAAACGTGGAGAGATATGTAGATGTCATTGGAACTGGGGAAGGGAAGGGGAAAGGGGTGATATTTGTTGAAAACTGTTCAGATGTTTATTTTTAAGGGAAGCTTCAAGGTCAAAGAAGGTTGCCTGAATTGAAGCGAGCACTGGAAAAATAAACCAGACCCTTGAAAGGGCTTGAGCATACAGGTAGTTTCTGCCTTTCGATTGTTGCAGAAGGATTAAATGCTCCCAATTTCATTAGACAAGGACACCCCTGTGTCTTTTAGCTGATAGCCAAAAACATAATATTCAAATCTTCGTTGCAAGCAGCGTTTTAGCATGTTAAGCCAGGGAAACCTGGTTTGAAGTGGAGGGCTTTTAATCAGGGGCATCAAATCCAATTTAGAAGCTGCCCTTCATGGGAAAAGTTTAGAGAGATTTGACAGGGTGTCACTCTTGTGAGCTGTCTGACAACACTGTAGACTTCACTAGGATCTAAGGTAGAGTGAAGTCTACAGTGTTGACAGACAGTTTGTTCTGCTTGGTCCTTTTCTCATCCAACTGTGCCAGTGACTTTTTGGCTCTGTTGTGAGATCAAGTCTTTGTTGTATTTGCAGATCTTCTTGTTTCATGTCCGTCATCGGACGTTGGCGATTATGCTTTTTTATCAACAGCCGCATGAAAAAGGGCTCTTGAGTTTTGTCCAAACTGGTCACAATATTTTTCTTCTGTCTGGACCTCATTTGCCTTCAATCTTTCCCTGTGAAGGAGGCCGTGTTTTTCCAGGTGTCGCATCCACATGTCCGAAATAGTCAAACTTTTCCTTTCTTCCTCGCTCCTCACTTAAGGAAAAGCAGGACCTGCAAATCAAATCCCACTTGCTGGTAACTGCTTAAAAATACAGCTAATCACAACTGAACCCAACATTTGTCGCTCAGCGAGACAGAGGTTCCGTGACTTTTGTCCCATTTTGTAAACTTTCTTGCCACAGTTTGTCAGGGGAATCACCGCAGTTCTTGGGTCCGTAATACGACTGTTAAGTGAACCTTGGCTTCCCTGTTGACTTGGCTTGTCTAAAGCAGGGATCTCCAACCTTGGCAACTTTAAGATTTGTGGACTTCAACTCCCAGAGTTCCTCAGCCAGCAGTCCACAAGTCTTACAGTTGCCAAGGTTGGAGACCCCTGGTCTAATGGTCCCAAAAGGGGATCATGCGACCCCAGGACACTGCAACCATCACAAATGTAAGCCAGCTTCTGAACTTTGATCCCAGGGATTCTGCAATTCATGTGTGAAAAATGGGCATGTGTCACTTTTTCAGTGCCGTTGTAACTTTGAACCATCACTAAGTGAACTGTTGTAAGTCAAGGATGACCTCTATCTGTTTGTAGGTGCTATTTGCACGCATAGCATTTTTCAAAATACCAAAGAGAGTGTTCTTACGCGGTATTTCATTTCTGCAATTCACTTGGGTTTCCTGGTGGCTGAAGAGTTTGTGCGCATTAATGCCGATTAGCTTGCAAAAAGCACCAACATCTATCTTGTTTACTGCTGTAATTCCCATTCACTCTACCAAGCCGAGATTAAGCTTAAAAGACCTTTTGAGAGGTTTCTTTAAACTAGAAAGAAACTTAATATCAGAGCCCTGGATCCAAACCATTTCCTCATTTATCTTCTGCTTGCTTTTATCTACTTCTACTTTTTCCCAGCTATCATTTTGAATTTTCTGCTTTTCTTTTTTTTAAACCAGGATCTGCCTGAATTGGAAATTGTGCCTCTCCAAAGTATATTTACCTCTTGTCCTTTCTAACATTACATAAAACATTCAAAAGAAAACTTCTTCCATTAAACCTTTAAAGCTAGATAGCTGTGATATTCATCTACCGTGGGTTGATTTGTACTGCATTCTCTTTCCATATATACTTTGCTGTTAGTCACTCAGAGCTTTCAGATGACAGGGAGGGGAACTTGAAAAGGTGATAAAATAAAATTATAAAATGAATGGACTTCTAGTTAATTTTAACAAAGGGAGTTCATGGTTCAAATATGTCAGATTCCTTTTACCTTGCTTGTTAATCTAACCTACCTGGCAGAGGTGATATTCAGCAGGTTCTGACCACTTCTGGAGAACCGGTGGTGGAAATTTTGAGTAGTTTGGAGAACCGGAAAATCCCACCTCTGACTGGCCCTGCCAACCCCATCTCTTCTCCGCCTCCCATCGAGTCCCAGCTGATCGGCTGGGTCTTCTTTGGTTGCCCTGCACAGGAGAACGGAGCTGGAAAGCAGGTTAGTGGGATGGGGAGGGAAGGGGGATTTTGCAGTATCCTTCCCCTGCCACACCCACCAAGCCAGGCCACGCCCACTAAGTCATGCCCGCAAAACCACAGAACAGTAAAAAAATTGAATCCCACCACTGCTACACGGGGATTGTCCTATTGTCCTATTGTGATTGTTTTTGGCCTTGATAGATCATGACCTACAGCTAGAACTTCAGGGAAAACTGACAAGACGATGAGTAGAGGACAAGTTGAAAGTTAAAAGCACAAACTATGGAAAATGTTGATGTATCATAAGCTCTAAGAGGAAAACAGAATCTGTCACTCTAAGACCTGCTACCTCTGAGAAGTTCCGTCTACTTGTTTCCCAGGTTCCAGATGTTTCTCTCCATTCCATAATTTAGAATAATAGAATAGGAGAGTTGGAAGGGACCTTGGAGGTCTTCTAGTCCAACCCCCTGCTCGAGCAGGAGACCTTTATACCATTTGAGACAAATGGCTGTCCAGTCTCTTCTTAAAAGCCTTCAGTGATGTAGCACCCACAACTTCTAGAGGCAAGTTGTTCCACTGATTCATTATTCTAACTATCAGGAAATTTCTCCTTAATTCTAGGATGGATCTTCTTGATTAGCTTACATCCATTAGTGTCTTGCCTTGGTTTCTGGTGCTTTGGAAAATAGGTTTACCCCCTCTTCTTTGTGGCAGCCCATCAAATATTGGAACACTACTGTCATGTCACCCGTGGTCCTTCTTTTCATTAGACTAGCCATGCCCATATCCTAGGCAATTTGTATTACCGAGACATGATGCATCTACAGCCAGGAATTGAGGAAGAACCAATCCAGTAGGTGAAAAAAAATTATTTGCTAATGTCTAAGATTTAGGGATTTAAAGAATAAGCAGAGGATACAAATATGGTAACCTGCTAAACAATCAGATTAAAACGCAGTCCAAATCATCTGCAGCCCAGGCAGCTCAAAAATACAGAAGTTTAAAAAAAAAATTCCACTCCATGGTTCAAAAGTAGTTTAAAGCCTTGCTGATGCTTACATGGAACTATCCAGAATCATGGAGTTTCACCCTTGATCTTTGTTGACCCATATGGACTTCGTGGATTCGATACCATCCTGAGCTTCCCAAATCTTTTGTCCATCAAGCATCTCTGCTTTAAACAATTCCAACAGATATTGATTGAAGATACCACTTCCTGAATCAAGTCCTCTAAAATTTGGAACAAATGTCTAAGTTTTAGGTGGAAATGAAATGTGTCATTTATGAGAAAGTTAAACCAAAGAAAATTGAAGGCTGAAGACTGAAAATTGGCTTTGGATCTCCTTGACCATTAGATCGAGGTTATGGGACATTTTGCTTCTAGGTAGCTACAAGTGGAGCATCCCCCCAAAAAAAGAAAGAAAGAAGGATTACGAGTTAGGTCAGAGTAATTTGATGCTTGAAATCTGCTCAGAGGTTTGATCTTTTGTGTCTCCACCATCGCAACAGGGAGAAAGAAAGGAAAACCCACAACAATCATATTTCTTACATGTCAGCCCTGACCCCATTGGGTTAATACATTCCACAGGCTTGTTGTTTACTTCTCATTAAGCTAAATGTTTTATGCAAATCATCTGACATAAAGCCAGACGACCAATCTAGGAAGGCTGTAATTCCATCTGATGAGTTCATTCAAATGAAATCTGTACTTAATTTCCATAATTATGCTCCCCTATTCTCATAATGTGAACTGATTGCTACAAAAATACAAAATAACCAAGATGCATTTAGATTTAAAATATGAAAATGATAAGTCCCTATGGGCACAAGAATTCTGTTTTACAAACAGTTTCTCTGTTTTTCGTTTTTCTTTTTTTCTTCCAAAAATCCACTTTCTTCTGCCTGCCCCCAGCATATTATTATTATTATTTATTTAAGGCTGAATTGTGCTGACTGGTGATAAAATGACCCTGATATCATTTGTCTTGGCTTGATTAGAAAAAAAAACCCAGAAGAAGACATTTAGCAGAAAATGTGTAATTATATTAATGGGCTTTGCTATGGTGTTTTAGAGGTGACCATCATTACAGTCACACAGCTGAAACCCAAATCAAACTGTGCTGCCTGCTGCTGACAACCCTTAAGTAGTTTCTTAATTAGAAAATCAACCCAATTAAGTCATCACAATATCAGTCAAAGCATTGAACAGAATGAATCCGGTTCCCTCTAGCTCGGCTCTGAAAATGAGCAAAAACTGCTATCTTGGAGGCAAGGAGCCATTTTACAATGAAATGTGGAAAAAGAAGGAATGTTGTGACAGTACCGTTTTATGCTGCACTGGTGGGGCCACACTTGCAACACTTCTGGTCACCATGATACAAAATAGATATTGAGACCCCAGAAAGAGTGCAGAGAAGAGCAACGAAGATCAATTAAGGAACTGGAGGCTAAAACATACAACGAATGGCTAAGGGAACTAGGTATGTCTAGCACAGTGGTGGCTAACCTTTTTCTGCTCCTGTGCCAAAAATTGTACGTACGCTCGCATGCCAGCAGCCAGAAGGCTATGTGCCCAGGCCCCCCACGTTCCCTGCGCATGCTTGCACAATTCCCACCACCGCCACCCCCTTGCCTGCACTGCACCTCCCAGCTGATTTTCGGCTGGTTCGAGACCTTTTTTGGCTTCCCAGAGGCTCAAGGGAAGCCTCTGCAGCCTTTGTAGGCTGAAAAATGGGCCCATTTCGTCACTTCCGATATTTCCGGAAATACAGGAAGTGATGAAATGGGCCTGGTTTTCAGCTTACAAAGGCTGCAGAGGCTTCCCTCGAGCCTCTGGGAGGCCGAAAGAGGCTCCAAACCAGCCAAAAATCATCTGGGAGGTGCGCACATGCGCAGTGAGGTATGTTTGGCTGGGGATCGCATGCCCGCACAAATGGCTCTGCATGCCATAGGTTCGCCATCATGGGTCTAGCCCATTGAAGAGAAGGATTAGGAGGGAGATGATAGCTGTCTTCCAGTACTTGAGGGGGCGATCACAGAGAGGAAGGAATCCACTTATTCTCCAAAGCACCAGAGGGAAGGATAAGAAATAACATCTGGAGGATCATTAAAAAGAGAGACCTAGAACTAAGGAGAAATTTCCTAACCGAACAATTAATCAGTGGAACAGCTTGCATCTTTAAGCTGTGGGTGCTCCATCACTGGAGATTTTCAAGAGATTGGACAGCCATTTGTCCAGAATAGTATCGGGTCTCCTGCTTGAGCAGCGGGTTGGAGTAGAAGCCCTTCCAACCCTACCATGATGTATGTTTTTCAAGGGAGCTCTGTTTTGGTAGGTGGTACAAAAGGTCCCAAAGTTAGTTTGTGATCAAGCTGGAAATCTTCAACTCTTCACATCTTGACTAAATCCATGCAATGGTAAATAGGCAACAAGGGCTCTGCACTAGGTTGTAAGACATTTTGCACTAAGCCATATTGTAATTGGGTCTATAACTCAGTTAAGATCTTTGCCTAAAGGTATTTTATGTTGTCAAGGAGCTGCCTGTTCTTTTGTTCTAGTATGAAGAACTTTGTCTAGTTCTTCATACTAGAATTAGACAAATAATAAGATGTCCTTGAGTCAAACTTGGCTCCTGAAGACCACACAGATACATCCATGGAGGATTGATATTTTACAATTGTTTTTGCCTGATTTGAATGTTGTATCCAAAGCTCAAGAATATATCCTTAGAGATGATACAAATACACCATGAATGTTTATGTTCTTTGAAATAAATGAAGTGTTTAAGAATAAGAGATATAACGATCAGCAGTTTGTGCAACAGTCAACCAATTCCATAAAGAGCTTAAGGTCTATGAGATTCCCACTGGCTGTATCTTCTGGAATTGGGCTGCTTCTTGGAATATTGTCATTGATGATGGTTAAGAGTGGTGAGTAAATCTAGATGAAGCGAAGTCCTCCTCCAATTCAATTAGTTTAATTTCACCAGAAGCATCTAAGATCAACTGTTCACTCTGTGAGTTAAAAGAGAGTTTCGAGGTTGCTCATAGCCAGAAGATTTATTAACTTTATCCAGTTTTCTTTGGAGCCTTAAAGAAAATATTGTTCTGTAACTCACATCCTGCCATTTTTTACAGCTGCACAAAACTCTTTTAACAGAACTAATGATATATTTCTCTTGAATGAAGCATGATAAATAACAGGTAGGGTTGAGTCAATGCTTTGCCACCGTTGAGCAGCTGATGAAAGCAAGTGGAGAAAGTGTCACTGGTTCTGAAAAGGCTCATAAGAATTCTTTTTTGGGGTGGGCAGTTCTTTTAAAACTCACATTCTGCATTTGCACATGGGTTTTCTCATCTTTCCTTGCAAACTGTTTTTGCCCTCTGGCATATTGATTTGAAGAACAAGCTAGAAAACCAAGTCTCCTATGTTTTCTTTTAAAGAATGACAATAATGACACTCACTAGTAGCCATTCTCAATCTCTGTGCCCTCCAGAGATGTAGATAGATCTTGAGGGTGCATTTGTTTGAGAAGTAAATTATTGCTACCCACCTAAACCAAAGAAAACAAAGAACTCAAATCTCAGAAATGATCAAGAATACCATCAAACCACAATAATTTCAACACACTTCAAAAAGTAATCCCTCAATGATGATTCCAAAACTGTTTTAAGAAGATTCAGTCAGCATCTTTTTAAAGTCAACATTCATAAGCTCATGCAAGCATACTTCTATGAACACATCACCTTTTTTTCCAAGTCCAAGTTTATTTTTTATAAGATTTATATGCCATCCATCTCATTTATAGATGACTAGTTGTATGTGCATCTGTCTGTGTATCCAAAGTTCTTCATAGATTGGAAACGTTCCATTCTATTCCAAAACAATTGAGTGAATCCAGAAGTATTTCACGAGAAGAGTACTCCACTCCTCTGCTTGCAACAGAGTACCCTACACCACCAGGCTTGAAATTTGGGGCTTGGACAATCTAGAACTACACCACCTACGGTTTGCACAGTTAATAAAATAATAAAATAATAAGCACAGTTAATAAAATGATCTGCGTTAATGTACTACCAACCAATGACTTTTTCATCTTTAACTGCAACAATACAAGAATGGAATGGTTTGCCTTCAGAAGTTGTGGGAGCTCCATCACTGGAGGTGGATTTCTAGCCTGGTGCCTTTAACCATAACTCCAGATTGTCTGCTGCAGAATTTAAAATGGACTGATACAGGTTTTTTTTCTTTTTGATAACATGGAAATGATGTTCTAAACTATGCAGTTAAGGAGAGCCTTCTTTTTGTAGAGAACAAAGTTTAAACCTGAAAATGGGAATTTTACATGATCTCCCTCCCCACCATACCCCTCCTCTTTCTGTATGTGTGTGTGTGTGTGTGTTTTGGTGGTGATGGTGATGAGAATGATTTCCTTCTTAGCTTTGGACTGAGCTGTAAAGCTTCTTAAGAGGAGAGAAAGGGGCAAGGATATGCAAAGCACTGTAAATTGCTTTTTTTTAGCACTGAAGGGACTGAGCACCAATTTCATTACTCCCATTATGGAAAATTGTTCAAAGAGACTGTTTTCTCAGATATTAGGAAATTGTATGTTGGCCTTATATTACTCCTGTCACAAAGTAGATGGGGGAGCCTCATGGTGAGCCTCAGAAACACACCACACGGAACATCTGGCTTTGAGACAAGCCTCTCAGCATAGTTTTTCTCACCTACCAGTTGTGGGAAATTGATGGAGTTTTGTGCGCTCAGCTCTTTTAATTGTGCAAATTAATAGCCTATCATTCCTAGAGCGAGATCTTTTGATTATTCTTGCTATCGATAAAGCTCATTATCAATAAAAAGCTCAGGCAGTTGTCTTGGATTCTTTTTATAGCATGTGACTCCAACGCTTTGGAGGAAAATAGATTTCACTATTGAGCTCCTTTGCACGGAATTGTTTTATAAGGTTCCACTCTTCAGGTTAGCGGTCTGGAATTCCAGAGAGCTCTTAGAATTTATTAAGTAAGGCTATTTGCTTTCTCTCAGACATTTTTCTGGCTTTTCTGCTTTCCACACCACTGCCAACGTCTTCTGTTCATTTTGATTTCCTGTTATGGAACTATACATCCTAATTTGGAGATGTTGATGCAGACCGAAGAGTATAGGCACAAGACTATCAGGGATATTGAAAAAATCCCTCCAGGAAAGAATCCCTAGATTCATCCAGTTTTGTTTGCCATATATAAAAAAGAGGTCGAGACTCTTTCTAGAGTGCAGAGAAGAGCAACCAGGAGGATGAGGGGACTAGAGGCTAAAACATATGAAGAACGGTTACAGGAACCGGACATGGCTAGTTTAGGGAAGAGAAGGACCAGGGGAGACATGATAGCAGTCTTCCAATATTTGAAGGGCTGCCCCAGAGAGGAAGGGGTCAAGCTATTTCCTAAAGCGCCTGTAGGCCAGACAAGGAATAATGGATGGAAACTGAAAAAGGAGAGGTTCAACCTGGAAATAAGGAGAAACTGTCTGACAGGGAGAACAATCAACCCATGGAATAGAAGTTGCCTTCGGAAGTTGTGGGAGTGTCATCACTTGAGACTTTCAAGAAGAGACTGGACTGCTGTTTGTCAGAAATGGTGTAGGGCCTCCTACTTGGGTGGGGGTTTGAACTATACGACTTACAAGGTCCCTTCCAACTCTGATTATCTGTTACCTGTTATATTTATGATGGTTGCTGTATCCTGAGGTCATGTGGTCCCCTTTTGCAACCTGACCAACAAAACCAATGGTATCTTAGTATCTTACCAACCACAGGGATTCACTGAAGAACTGAGGCAAGAAAGGTGGTAAAACTCATTTAATAACTTCTTGCTTATTCAACAGGAATTTGGGGCTCAGCTGTGATCTTAAGTTGAGGACTACCTATATAAATCACGTTTTTCAGGGCCATTGTCACTCCGAATGGCCACCCAAAGAGCGGTTGTAAGGCAAGGACTTCTTTCTTTCTCCCTAACCTACGGGCAGCTCACACATTTACACTCCTTCAGCTGAACATTTGTTGTACAGCTTTTGTTTTAATCCAGAGACCTCACAGAGTTGGGAACTTAGAAACACCGAAGCCCGGTGGAAAAGTCAAACTGCACCATGCCCCTTTTCAAGGTCAGATCATGCCTGCAGGTTGCTTCAAAGTAATTTCTTTTGTTAGAAAGCAGAACATCACTGAAAAATGTTTGAGCACATCTAAAATGAAGAATCTTTGCTTTGCTTTGAAAGCAGATGTATGAGAAAAGAAACACTTGAAATGAAAAAAGGATAGCAGTTATCAAATGCAATGCTTCTGGGACAAGGTAGAGCTCTCCCTTTTTGTGTATAATTGTTATTACAGCTTTTAAACCAAGACGATTAAAAACCAACAGAAACTGATATAAAGCAAGAAAGAAAGAAAAGGAGAAAGGAATGGAAGAAAAAGCAAAAAAAATGCAATAAAAGAAGCAAATGAAGAAATAAAGAAAAGATATAAAAGAGATATTTTTCATGGCAGTTATAAGTGCAAGTATGTTTTAACCTCTCTAAAGTTACATCATATTCTTCTTTTTATAATCTGCGTAGTCTAATAGCCAAATACCTTAAATCTCAAGTTCTTTTTTTTATGAAAAAATTCCCTAAGAAGCTTTCAGCCACCAATAGATGTAGACGATGTCTTTTCTCTAACCAGAGAAGTCAATTCCAGCAAAATCTGTCAGTTTCAACTGTCAGAAAGAGGAGTCAGTTTCCAAGTGTCTGAACTTTGATCCCATGACTGTGGATTTGCAATGGTCATGAAGTATGAAAAACGGTCATACGTCACTCTTTTCAGTGCTGTTGTAACTTTGAAGGGTCACTCAATGAACTGTTGTAAGTCGAGGACTATTCAAACTATTGCAAGAATCCCTTGGTACATTCACATTCATGTTTCTCTGTTTATTTATGATTCAGCCTAGAAATGGGGAAATGAACTCTTAGCATTTCTCTGTCCAACCCTATCAAGAGGTGAGTGAAAGGAAAGCATATAGTTGAGAAGACCCAAGTTGAGAAGAGCCAAATTTCAATAATTGTCAATAACTGACTATATTAGTATCAAAAAACTATATTAGCATGTTAGCAAATCTACCACACACACACACAACCAAATGCTCTGATATATTAGATGTAAAATGGAGCCTACTGTTCTTCTCTTGGCTTTCTTTCTTCACTGTGGTAGACCTCGTAGCATTGTTGATACTCAATTAACCCCCTCACCAATTTCTGGCTGAAATAGCTGTGCACCTGTTGCCTTCCAGTGATTTAATGCCAACTTCCAGATACTTATGGAAGCTTCCTAAAATATTTAGAGCCTTGCAAAGAAAAGAATAGTTCAAAACTGGTAGGGAATAGACAATTCACAGCAATATGTTATTAAAACATTTTAAGAGAAGAAAAAAAAAATCTCTCTAAAGGAAAGAAAGTTGTCTTTGGTTTCAGGCTGTGAAAGAAGAATTCCATTAATCAACCTGCTTCTTTCTGCTGGTGCTCCACATCCATCCTTTAGGTGCCTCTGAATTTGTCATCAGACCTGACAGAAATAGTGTCAGAGCTGGCATTTGGGTTGTCACTTCTGATGAACTTCGGACTGTCCTCCTGTTGGCTCTAATCTAGTGGGTCTTTGTTCTATTTTCGAACCAGGGAAAGACAACAGCGAAACTTGATGAAGCTCCAAGGTACGGTTTCCTTCTGCCAAATTTGTTCTAACTTCTTCCTGAAGGCTTCAGGTAAATCAATGTGTCCATGATAGCTACCTAAACTTAACTAGAGCTCATCCTTCATCAGTTGTAACCATAAATGACAGTTGGCTCAAAACCCAAGAGGAAGATATTTTCCAGTGTCAACATGGATACATTAGGGACAGAGAAGGCACTTTGCCAAGTGTGGATAAGTACTACACAGACACATTTTTGTTAAATGTTTATCTCAATCGTCCAGATCAGGGTTGTCTCAAAAATTCTTCCCCCACAAAAAAGGGAACTGGACATCCTTGGGGTTTTTTTTTTTCTTTGAAAGATTTTACTTCTCATCCAAGAAGCTTCTTTAGAATTGAAATTCTGAAGAAGCTTCTTGGATGAGAAGTGAAACATTTTCAAATAAAAAATTAAGAAAGTCCAATTACCTTTTTGGGGAAAAAACACCTGTGGGACATATTTTTGGCCCCTTTGTCTTGAAAAGGTATTAAATTTCTGTTAAAGTTGGGGAAGATGGCATATATCTATTAAAGGAAAATGATTTCACAGTTGTGGAAGGAAAGTAAATTCTTCCAGAGTGAATGATATCTGGATAATCATCAATCTCATTTCTACAGCAAGGTGTGCCTTTATAGACCCTTTGACCTTTTTCTGTTTCAGAGAGAATTTGAGAATTTGCCAGCTTAAGCTTCTCTTTGTTTTGATGTTTATCTTGAAAAAATAATAATTCCACCCCTCTTAAAACAAATCGACCAAGCATATTATGCTGGAGAGAGAGAGAGAGAGAGAAATTTCTCGTTCACCCCCAGGAACCAAATGGGACTTACAACTGCAGAGTGAATAATTAGTTGTAATTAGCACCAGAAATTGATGCCTTAGAGATAGTCTGCCAACTTTTTAAGCACTTTAATACTAATGGCTTTTCCCCCCAAGGAATAAATCTTTACAGGCAGAAGCGAGTGCAAATTGATTTTTAAAGAACCTGTCCAATGTGGAATTTACCTTTCAAAATGTTAGGTTTTTTTTTTTTAAAGCAATTATTATTATTATTACTTTACTTCTACAGTGTTTTAATGCTTTTCTGATAAGTTCATTTTTTTTCTCCCCCTCAAATATATTGTCCTGTCACCTAGACTCTTTTTCTTGGGAAAATATGCTTGTCAGAGAAATGAAACTGTGGGATAAAACATGACGTATGATAAACTCATTTTGGGTTCTTAAATCATTCACCGCACACGAGAGAAAGAATATTAACACTATTTGCGCTGTGGTGAAATAAATGAGGTGCAAGGAACTGTCACCCCTCCCCGATGTGTAAGCGGAGTTAACAAAACAACAGAATTTATGTTCACGAAGGGAAAACATGGAGCCTGCTCCCAGCCAGCTCTCCACTTAAGCAGAGCTACTTATTCATTTATTTGAGACCTATCTATCTTGCATTTTAGGGCAAAGGCTTTCTAGTAGCTGATGCAAAAGGAGAAAAAAATATATTCCCAAAGGAGTCTAACTGCTTTCAAGCAGCAGTCAATACTTTTCAAAAACTCACTTTCCATTCTTGCAGAACTCAGAGGGCGGGGGAGGGGGGAATCTAAAAATAAAGAATGTAAAAGCTGCAATTTAAAAGATTGGCTACCAAAAATAAGATAGATAGATAGATAGATAGATAGGTAGATAGATAGATAGATAGATAGATAGATAGATAGATAGATAGATAGATAGATAGATA
>NW_020769373.1:5194620-5219773 GCF_900518735.1 Pseudonaja textilis | reverse complement strand
CTTTCTTTCCTCCTCCTCCTCCTTCTCCTCCTCCTCCATCATCTGGACTTTGTGGAATACCTTTAAATATTGCAATATTCAACCTTTTCCAATCATTTGCATTTCAGATCTGGGTCAAATGGTTGTCTGCTTTTCCATCCAAGAGTTTTCTTCTGGAGCAGCTTATCTGTGCCTCCTCTGGCTTCACCTACAAGGTGACTTTCCACCATCTGATGTCCCCCAGGTAGATGTCTTCTACTTCAACTCCTAGAATTTTCAGCCTACATGCCAGGAGACATGGTCCAAGACATTCAGAGGGCACCCAGTTGGGGAAGACTGATCCATGGGTCTTCAAATTCAGGATAACAAGTATTTTGCCTGGCACAGTGAAAAAAAAGAAAAAGTACCTTTTCTGGTGTGTGTGAACAGGTATCTGTGGCATTTATTGATTCTATAAAACTGTGCTTGCTCTTTCGTTTCCCTGTAATTAATCAATCAGTTAATTAACCAGTCAGCTAGAACATCAAAGATACTTTACTTGAAAAATCAATGCAATTCACCATTTAAGAAAACGGAGGAAAATGGGCAGAAATAGACCGAGATGAATCAACAAAAGTATGGCTACGCGGTGTTCATAACTACCTATTGAAAACCATCATAGTACAATTAAAAAATTGCATTTCCTGGACCAGCCTTTCTACTGCATCTTTTAAGCCTGGCTACATTTGTACTCGAGAATATAAGCTTTACAAATAATCCACATGCTTTTGTTTTGTGGGTCCTTGCTACTCTCAACAACAACTTCGTTGTTTTCTTGCAATTGTTTCATTACCCAACTAGGTAACATCATCAGTGTTAGAAACAAGTTGGGTTTACTCTCTCTGCAAATGACCAGTTCAGACAAAGTAACAGCAAACAACAGCTTAATCAAGGACTCACCAAGATGAAAACAAAACTCCCACCAACACTGACAGGACAAACCATTTGTATGTAAACAGAGAGAAAACCCCACTCCCTTCTAACACTGATGTTGTTACCTAACTGGGTCATGCAACGTCTTCAAGGAAACAGCCAACTCAGAGAGCACCAAGGACCCCATAGCCCAATCCTGAGTTGCAAATATTCTCTTCTGTTGACTTTTTTTTTTTAAGGTTCAAATGGTTACTAAATGAACTGTTGTAAGTATATAGAGAAAAGTAAAGTCCTACACTTAGGCAAGAAAAACCAAAAGTACACATATAGACTGGGTGAAACCAGGCATATTCACACCAAGTTTCATGGTAGGACCTTCAAAATGCATTTAGAACAGTCATACCTTTCTTTCATTCTTTCCCAAACCTATTTTTTGATCACAATTGAGACCCACATATATGTTGCTAAGTGAGAAATTTGTTAAGTCAGTTTTGCCCCAAGGTAGGACTTTTCTGGCTACTTTTCTTAAGCGAATCAAACTTTCAAAAGGTGACCCCCCCTCACAGGAGACCCCCCTCCTGTGCAAATTATTTAGTAATAATAGTAACAACAAACATCATCATTTCTGTTAAATCACCAAATTCTTGCATTGCTCCGCAAAGCACATTTTCTCCTGCCCAATATATAGGTTTTCCTTAAATAGCTTTTCGGCGAATGTCTCATATGTTAACCATTGTAATTTACTTTTGAAAAGTAGAGGTTTTTTTTTTAAATGCTAAAGCAACAACGAAAAATAGCATTTTTCCCTTCTGACATTTTGCCACCAGCATTGCTGGTTAACTGTATAAAAAAAGCTGTACTTCTTTAAGAATATGAATCATACATAGAAACGCTAGAAGAACATTGCTCAAGAAGGAACATAAAGGTGTCACTCATTGCTAGATACTCATTTATATGATTGGAGTAAGGAAAAAAAGAGTTGACTGCCAATGGACCATCAATTTATCTAATCTTAGAGAGAACCCTACATTTTTTTAAAAATCCAACTGAAGGCATCAAAACAGTTTACAGTTGGGCTGGATGAGCAGCTGTGTCAAAATTCAGTAAATAAGGACTTAGACATTGATCCAATTACTATTGTAGCTGGAATGATAATCTAAAACATTGTGTGAAACATCTGGAGATGTTTCTCCTTGTTTGCATGATGATGCTACTCTTGGAGATACATCTATAGCGGTGTTCCTTAAACTTTTTTCTCTCAGGACTCTTCCCAATTATAAAAATTATGGAGGACCCCAAAACAATTGTTTGATGGCATTATTATTATTATTATTATTATTATTATTATTATTATTATTATTATTAAGCATAGGTTGCCAAATAATTTTGATTTTGCAAGAACCCCAAGAGGTTCTTGGGGGATTCAAGGACCAAACTGGAGGAAACTCTGCTGTTTAGGAGATGATTTGCATTACACTCTTGTTTATTCTAGTTTGTGCATTTTTCAGTTGGCTGGGGGTTCCCTTTCTTGCACATTCCACTGGCTTATTTATGGAATAAAGCTGTTTAAAAATAAATACATTTACTTTGGAATTACTTGATATTTTTTCCTCCCCCACCACAGGTGCTGTAATTAACATATTCATCTGCAACAAACAGAAATGTTTCCTTCTAATTATCCTTCCATAATTTATGTTTAACCTATGTTTAATGTATTTCACTCTAAACTAGGCATTGTTGGGTAGCTTTGAGGATTTTTCTTCCCAACTTCGTTCATGAAATCTTTAATTTTTTAGCAGGTTTTTTTTTTGCTTATTTATTTTTATCTGGAGCAGAATAATGTGTTTTTCTGGTTTACTGTATGTCTCTCAAGCTTTCATCTTTTTAGTCCTCTGATTTTAATCAACTGATGACATGCCATCAGTTCAGTGTTGACTCTTAATGAATACATAGATAGCTTTTCTCCAGAAGGTGTGTCTCTAGTCCAGTCCTTCAGGTGCTTCAGTGGTGCACCATTGCTACCCTAACTGAGTCCATCTAATGTGGTTCTTGTTGCCCTCTCCTCCTCCTAAACATCTCCCACCCTTTCCCAGTGTTTGGCCTTCTCCAGAGAGTTAGATATTTTCATACTATGTCCAAAGTATGACAATTTGAATCTGTTCATTTGTGCCTCAAGTATCAACTGTGGGTTGATTTGTTCTACATCCTGTTGTTTGTTCTCAGAAGTCTCCTTCAAAACAGAGATTGAAAAGCATCAATATTCTTTCTTCTGCATTTTCAAAGGCCATTTTGCTTCTGTAGAATGTCAAAGGGAAAACTATTGACTTCAAGAATCTGATCCTTCTTGCTTTTGAAACTCCGTGCCTCCAAAGTTTACTCATCAGTTTTAACTACTCAGACTTTAATACCTTGTTCTAAGTGTGGACACCTCTGCCTTCCCCTCTATTTCATTAATCCTGATAGGAAAGAGCTGCAACTGTGAATAGAGGCATTTGTTATTATTATTAATAGGAAGCACAAAATTCAGCAGCCAACCATCACAAGAGGTGAAGAGCCATGGTGGCACTGTGGTTAGAATGCAGTATTGCAGGCTAATTCTGCCAACTGCCAGTGGTTCGATCCTGACTGGCTCAAGGTTGATTCAGCCTTCCATCCTTCCGAGGTCAGTAAAATGAGGACCCAGACTGTTAGGAACAAGAGGCTGATTTTGTAAACTGCTTAGAGAGGGCTGGAAAGCACTGTGAAGTGGCATATAAGTCTAAGGGCTATTGCTATTAATTCTTATAGGATAAGCAAGGGTAGAGACATCTCCTTGATAAGACAATCTTACAGTCCCTTAAGCTAGCAAAATAATAACAGCAAGTCAACTCTGAGTACTTTCACAGCTGAAGACAGAATCTCTCTGTGGTTAGATACTAGTGTAGTGGGACGGGGAAAAGCATTTCCCCCTGGAGTCTTCTTAGAAATCCATTTAGAAACATTTTCTTTAAAGATTTAATCAAAACATTTCCAAAATATTCCTCTGAACCCATTCCTTTACAGATCTATGCATATATTTGCCAGTATTATCCTTTCCTTCCCCTTCAAGACGTACATTTATTTTGTTCTTCTTCTTACTTACTTGAGGTTCAGTGCTTCTGGAGCACCAGCTAATTAAGATTTTAAGGAAATTAATCTTCAAGTAACACTAGGAGGTGGAAAGTTAATTTCTTCCTATTCCACATTTCTCTATGAGCCTCAAAATTATTTGTGAACTCTTTGAGCGCCTGTGAAGGGCTTCATCAGAGCAGTTTGAAAGGAGCTGGGAAGTTTGTGGGGGAGAAGTAGGTAAGATAAGGTCAAAAAGTATTTTCACTTGATACTTAGTGCACTGAAACAATATTTTTCTCCTCCCCTTTCTGTATTTGAAATGCTGAAACTATTGGAATGTCGTAGTAAATCTGTACTGGATATTTGTGCTTGTTCAGCCTCTTCCCTGATAATATTACAATTGTGGAAAGAGCTAATTTATTTATTGAGTTTTCTCTGTGCTAGCAACTTGACAGATGAGGGGTGGTTAGCCCTGAGAGTTTGATTCTTTTATTGCTATTTTTTATTTCACTAAATTTATTACAGGCATCCGCTGTAACAGAATCTGGGTAGCTGTAATAAATTTAATGACATTATAAATAAATACATACAATAAAGATGGATGCTCCAATGCGCCTTCTCAAAATGATGAAACCTCAAAAGCTGAAAAATATGCAGAATCTGGGTAATCTTGGTGATTAGAAAGACCTTCTCCAAGGCCATCACTACGGTGTCCATTTGAAGACAAATGTACATTTAAAGTATCCAGTAGAAAAGAACTGGGGGAAAAAAAATATGATTTCTGAGTTGGAATAACTCTAAGCACTGTTTTTAAGTTTGTTCAAAATTCTTAGGACTTAGCCATTTTCCAATGATCAGTCTTTGATTCTTAATGCAAGACGTTAATCTCCAGTCTTTTGATTTTTCTGAATATTCTTCTGAATATGAAAGAGGTTGAATATGAAAGAGATTGAATATGAAAGAGGTTGAGACTTTGGAAAGAGTGCAGAGAAGGGCAACAAAGATGATTTGAGAGCAAAGACCCCAAACGCTTTTATGAAATCTGCACTCATCAAGATTTTCTCACTGGGACAGCCGGATCATTCTCTGTGGAAACGGCTGGTCTCCACGGATGCAAATGTGTGAATTGCTTTCCTCCCAGCTTCTTTCACCTCCTTTCTATAAATAGAAATGCTTCAAGAGTGTGACAGTTGTAAATTCTGAGATGAAATGACCCACTCAGCACCTTCCCAACTAATGCGTGGATTCAAACTTAATTATACAGCAGTTTTCACACTTCCTTCATCGTCTGATTCAATTCTTGTCTTTTGAAAAAAAAAATCAATATACATTCAATCGAGTTAACATGCCCCTTTTGCGAGAAGATGCATTTTGAAATATGCATCTAAGTTTTGGGTGTGGACAACAAGAAAAGAAAGAAAAAGCAAATTTGTTCAGAGGAAAGATCAGTACAATTACAGACAAATCAGAGGAAAAAAACATTGCTGTTGCTAACTAGAGAATGAGATGGTTGATTTGTGAGTGCAGAAACACAACTGAAATGATGAAATAAATATACTAGGATAAGGTAGCAGGAATCAGTAGAATTATAGACAAGCCAAAGTACTAGGCCTAGACGTAGCCTGATATGTCTACCCTGACCATTAAGTCTGTATCATCATCTTTGTACTTGAGTAATCATGTACTTCAGTGGTTCTCAACCTTTTCTTTATCACGGACAACCCTTCCCTTTAAATACCTTTTGTGGCCATGGACCACCAAGACTTAACTCAAGATTTAAATCATAACATTTCTTCAATCCTTTGCGGATTCTCTATGGCGACATCATGGCCACTCCAGAAGTCCACGTACCACAGGTTTAAAACCGCCAATGTAACTTAAGTCCATCTTCCTGTATTCCTGATGTCACTGATTATGGTGAGGGTAGAATTAAATGAGGGACATGATATCCCACCACCTCACTTTTTCATTTATAGCTAGAAAAGTGGAAAAGTCTATCGGGAGTCCATCTACTTAGCACTTTGACAGTATTTTGAAAAGCATTTGAGTGCATTTCTTGGAAATGAAGGGGCCGCGAAGCAATCTTTCTAACATGATTCTCTACGTCTTTTTGGATGTGGTGTGTCTCTGCGTTATGAACGTGGAGGGATGTTGAAGGCCGTTCCGTCTAGGAACTTCTGAAACAAGAGTTTAAAAATGCTAAATCAAACCTGACAGCCAGAAGATGGCCTGCTGCCGTTTCAAAGAAATAAATATCTTGTCAGGCAGACAGTGAAAGACCTAAGTATATCCATTTCGATTTGCTGACTGACAAGATCCAAACCCTTGTAAAATTACTTGGTCTTCACGATGGCCTTGATGTCTTATAAGCACCTGTCTGAGTGAAAACCTATGAGTGAGGTGTGTGGAACATTAGGACTTTTCCCGTCATGTATTATTTCTACCTTCCACAGAGATGGTAGCACTTCCATTTAAGTTTTTGTTCATTAGCCCACTAAGAGGAAATAAAGGAGAATATTGGTAGCTCAGGATTGGTTGTTTCTTTGCAGACATTTCATTACCCAACTGGGTAACATCATCAGTATTAGAAGCAAGGAGGAGGAGGAGGAGGAGGTGGTGGTGGTCCTTGGTGCTCTCTGAGCTTGGTTGTTTCCTTGCAGATGTTTCATTACTCAAATTAGGTAACAACCAGCTCTGATGAGTTATCTAGTTTGGGTAATGAAACATCTGCAAGAAAGGAAAGAGGCTCAGAGCACACCAAGGAGCCCCTCAAAATAAGGAAAGGCAAGGCAAAGAAAAACTCCTCCCACTCCTTAAAGTTGCTACTGCTAACTAGAGAATGAGATGGTTGATTTGTGTGCGCAGAAACACAACTGAAACGATGAAATAAATATACTAGAATAAGGTAGCAAGAAGCCGCCAATTCAAATAAATCTTCCTTCATCTTTGCCAACTTTATCAAATGTGTTAACTCCAGAGGCTCATTAATCCTCTTAAAGTTGTTCTTCAGAGCTTAGTTTGCACCAACTGGCAGAAGGTATTCAAAGCTGAGATGTGCTGCAAATTTTGCTTCTGTAAGAGAAGTGTTGATTTTCACTCCCATCCAATATTAAATTCAATGTATGGAAAGGGACGTACAGGAGAAAAAACGGCAGTCCTTAATAATAGAAGACTCCTTTCTCAATTTAAACATGTTGTTTGTAATCTCAACGGAACTTCAACAAAAGAGAATTACAGCATCTTCTGTCATCTATGACCGTAAGAATTTTAACTCTGCTTTTGTTGAGGTTCAAACATGAAAAAAAAATATTTACTTTCAATTAAAAAGAAACTGCAGTATAATAGAGAACAGTATAACAGAGAAAGCCATTTTTGACTTTATGATTTATGGGTTTGTGAACCGAGGTCAACGTAAGTCATTCAAGAGAAGGGAGCTTGTGAATCTGCCAAATCTATTAAGGTAACTACCTGGGAGGTAAGTCTATTGTTGGGCATATATTCTTACACCTTTATGCCAGTTATTCACGGTGTGATTTATTAGGATTGTGCAAAAGAGCCAGGATCCAATGTGAACTTGCAATTTGCTTCAGAGTGTCAATTTGATTTGAGTCAATTTTGCAATATCACTTGAGTCATCCAACCAATTTGATTCCAAGATTCAATTTGATTTGCATAATGCATGTGCTCACATACCAAAAAGTCTATCAAGTTATTCAGCTCTGTGATGTATTACCCTCCTCTTGTGCCTTACAGCTATATCAAAAGATAAACTTTGATACACATTAAATAGCTATTAATATATCTATATGTGCCAGACAAGTGTGGGATGGAATCAGACTGTGCAACCAGAAATAGACAAAGAGTAGTCAAGAGTAGTCAATAGACAAGCAGTAATAAGGTAGATAAACTTAGTTATAGAAGGAACCACCTGAAAGGTCAGATTAGAAATAGAACATCATTGGAAAAAATCTATGTATATAATTGTTAGGAGCAAGCATGACTTAATGGAACATAATCAAACATTCAGAAGAAAATATATTTAGCTCAGGGTTGAATTGTAAGGTCCTTGGTCCTATATGAGCTCTGTTGTTTTTCTCAAGATGTTTCATTACCCAACTAGGTAAAATAATCAGCCCTAGCACTGATGATGTTACATCGTTAGGTCATGCAGCATCTGCAAGAAAACAACCAAACTCAGAGTGCACCAAGGACCCTATAATCAAACATTTCTAAGGGAATATAGAAATTTCTAGATGTATTTTGGAAAAGTTTAGTTTAGTTTATTGTTATTGCACTTGTACAATGAAATTAAATACCATTTTCAATGTACATTATGACTATGAAAATAAACACAAACACACATCCTTCACATTCTATGCAGTTGAATGGAAAACCCCTGATGTTGCATGAATGTTGCACTATACAGTAGAATTCAAAAGAGCTACTGTCCTGGGATAGAAGCTGTTTTTAAGCCTATTTGTCCTTGTTTGTATTATCCTGTACCGTCTGCCAGATGGTAATAATTTTTATAAAAAGGGTGCCCAGGATGAGATGAATCTTTGAGAATGTTTTGAACTTTCTTAAGGCAGCGGGAGCTATAAAATTAGAAATATCTATATATATTGTCCAACTGAATCCCAGGAATCCTTTTTAATGGCATCCTGGCACATCCCATCAAATTCTTCTCTTAGGTTACAAACGTTTTAGATAATCAGTTATAGGGTTTGACTGGAATCCCAACCCAGGTGGAAAGTAACAATCATTCTTAGAGTGCATAGCAGTTGTAAAAGGATTCGGGAAAATAGACTGATCTGTCTATCATCTATCTATCTGTCTATCTGTCTGTCTGTCTATCTATCTATCTATCTATCTATCTATCTATCTATCTATCTATCTATCTATCTGATCTTGAACAATGGGCAACATCCACTCCGCTGATCCCTCGGTGATTTAATGTAGAGACTTTGCATGGATACTAATTGATATGAGTGCCCCAAAGGTTATGAGAACGAAGCAAGAGGCGATGAGTGACACATTCATTTTTGCTTGAGGTTTAGCCTTCTCTCTTCAACGAAATAAGAGAAAATAAATTGGCAATAAAATTCTTCGGAGAATAGCTCGGTTGTGAACTGAACTCCGCTGAAGGAAAAGCGAATATCAAGCCATCCTCCCAAGCAGAGCAGTAAATGGCGTATTTTCCTATTAAGACTCCTCATCTTTCCAAATGATGCGCATCCAACCAATTGAATCGCGACTGCCACCTCTTGTCAAAATCAGAGTTATATGTTGTGGTTGTTGTTGTTTTTTTAAAAAAAGAAAGTCAAAAAAAAAAGCAACGGTTGTAGCGAAAAATCATCTCCCCGTAGCTTTTTAAGAGGTTCTTCATCTTGAATTTATAGGTAGCTGGGAAAAAAAAAAAAAGAGAGAATGATGTCTCTGCCATTTTTCTTTGTATGATCTGGGTACCCCAAGCTGTGCACAGCATGCTCTCAATTAATTTAAACTAACTTTCCATCTGCGCTGACAAATGTAAGGTTTGGACTGAAAGGGAGCATGATGGAGTGACATGAAGCGGGCTAATAGGAAACACTAATGTAAAAGTCACTCTTCTGTGGAAAATGGAATAATCACATTCGGGGTACTTCTCTGTGCTTACTACTTACATCCCCATTTGCGTTCCATATTAAGGCTTTATTTTGGTGAAAAACAATGATTGTTTTCAAATATTTTCCCAATAAGGGCTGGACAGATAAGGGATGACAGAGATAAGAGTTGCAGAGGAGAGGTTGCATCAAATCCATTCCTGTTTTAATTGCCAACTTAATCAGACTTTTATATTATGGAATTGTTCCATGAGATGTCTGCTATTAAAATGTAACCAAGGGAGCCCTGGATGTGAAGTTGAAAGCTTAGGCTGTCATTAATGGCTAGATCACCATATTGCTTGTTGTGGGGAAATGTTTTTCATCAGTTGACAAACGGCGCAAGTGATATTCTAATTAAAACCACAGAGGTCTTCAGAACTGTACTGGCATTTAAGGTGCTTTCTAGTGCCAAGATCGCAGTTCCAGTATCTCTTCCTCAGTCTCTGATACCTTGTTCCTTTGCACACATATACATATACAGGACATAAACATATGCATATACAGTACATATCTACATATATAGTACATATATAGTACCAGCAATAGCACTTAGACTTATATACCACTTTATAGTGTTTTACAGCCCTCTCTAAGCAGTTTACAGAGTCAGCATATTGTCCCCAACAATTTTGGCTCCTCATTTTACCCACCTTGGAAGGATGGAAGGCTGAGTCAACTTGGTGCCTGGTGAGATTCGAACTGCCAAATTGCAAAATTGCCAAATTGCAGGCAGCCGACAGTCAGCAGAAGTAGCCTGCACTCTAACCACTGCACTCTAACCACTATGCCACCGTGGCTCATACATCATATATATATACATATACATATACCTACACATACACATATACCTATTGAGAGCTAGTATGGTTTAGCAGTTAAGGCACCAGGCTACAAACTAGCTAAGCTTAATCCCACCTTAGGCAGAAATCCTTGCTGGGTGACCTTGGGCCAGTCACTTTCTCTCAACCCTAGGAAGAAGGCAATAGCAAACCACTTCTGAACAAAATGTTGCCAAGAAAACTGCAGGGACTTGTTCAGTCAGTCTCTGAGAATCAGACATGATTGAAATCTTTCCCTCTCTCTCTCTCTCCTTCCTTCCTTCCTTCCTTCCTTCCTTCCTTCCTTCCTTCCTTCCTTCCTTCCTTCCTTCCTTCCTTCCTTCTCCCTCTCCTATCTCCCTCTTCTCTCTCTCTTTGATAAAAGGAAGATAAAAAAAGAAAAATCAGTAAGTGACTTTCTATCTTCTTTACAGCAGTTACAAACAAACTTAATGTTCCTCTTCTCTCTTTAAACTTGTATTGTGTGGTTCCCTCCTTCCCATTTTCAATTCTATCAAATCAACAAATCTATAAATCATTAATTCATTTCCCCCACACTTTCATAAAAAAATCCAAAAGGGATATCCGATCTTTCATGAAATCAACTTACTGTTTTTTTCTCCAGACTTAACATATCAATTTTGCCATTGTTTAAAAAAAGTCCACCATCTCCCCAACCCATTCCTCCTTGGAGATGGGACTTCTGAGCTACTTCTTAACTCTGCCTCTCTGATTATCCTTGAACCCTCCATTCCTCATCTAGACATCTCAGTTGTCCATGACTTTTCCATAATCCAACCTCCATTTTCCTTTCCAGAAGAAGGTAAGACCTTAGGAGGGTGATGGGCAAGAGTACTTTATTCTAGATGAAACACAAAAGGTGACTTCCATTGTTATGTTCTCAGCAAATCTAAGAGATTTTCTCATTTTCGATATAAATTATTTTTGGAGAAAAAAACCTGGTTATTCGGACAAATACAGCACCTCGATAGATGTACTACTCAACAAATATGATTTACTTCCCCTCCAGGAGATGAGTTCTCCGGTGAGGTGGTACAAAAACAATTTTTCTTGCGTTATCCTTTGTCTGCAGGAAGTTTGGATTCTCTTCTATCACAACTCTTCCCGTTTCGGTTCGGTTCTTACGCCCAATTCTCTTGTACGTATTTCAAACTCCTTTTCTGCTTGCTATTTTGGGCAAAGCAGCAAGGGCAACATTTAAATACAGCTTATTTACTTATTTATGTCTGGCGCTTATTGTGGCTTCTGCCATGTTTACGAGGCACCTGAGATTTGAAGCTGACTGACAGCAAGAAATTACATCTCACGTTCCAAAATAAGTTTTTTGGGGGCAAACCCCCCCCCCCCACATCCCTCTGCAGAACATCCATCATGAAATGCCAAGCTTTGATTCTGTGCTGCATTTGGCTTTTAAAAAATTCATTGCCCTTTTATGGCTTAAAGAGGAGAACAAAAGCGAAGCATGAGAGATGTCGGCATAGATTGGCAATGCTTCTTCCTGTAATCCACCATACAGGCTCCCTAATAGCAAAATTTCCTACTGCAATAAGACCTGTAGCAGTAGCTACAAAACCCTCCAGAGATTCTAAATAATAAAACAGAGCTTTGGCGTAATGTGAACTGATCTAGACACGGAGAGACTTCCTTTGCCCTAATTATTGGGACTCTATAAGAAGGTAAGGATGAAAATGTTGATTTTCCTCCAGCTTTTGACAGTGAAAGAAAAGCTCCTTGTACTATAACATCAGGAACCATGTTTGTATTTGAAAATGGTTCTCGAGGAAGCCAGGAGATAAACCCTTGAGGTACAGTCCCAAAGATGCTTTTTCAAGAGGCAACTAGACTTTCAGGGTTTTCTTTGAAGACCTTTTGCTTCTCATCCAAAAATCTTCTTCAGCTCTGACTGGGTGGTGGGGAACGGATTTGTATTCCTTGCAGACAGCTGGTCATTTACCTCCTTTGAGAGGGTTGTTGAGGCTGCTTGGAGGTTTATCTGTGTCCTCAGGGTCACCTGAGTAATGCGACTAGGTGTGGAACCTTCTTGGAACGGCTGAAAGGACTGTGTTGTAGACTGGAGATAGATGGCACCGTATCCCTCCCCCTCTGTTGAACAGCCCCCTCAAAATTGAACAGCCCTCTCTCAATATAATAGAACGAATGGAATAGAATTCTTTACTGGCCAAGTGTGATTGGACATACAAGGAATTTGTCTTCGGAGGGGGAGGAATATGACATCATCTATCTCCAGTGTACAACACACTTCTTCCAGCAGTTCCAAGAACCATTTGCACTACTCAGGTGACACTGAGGACATAGATAAACCTCCAAGTGGCCTCAAAGACTCTCAAAAAGAACTCAAATGATCAACTGCCTGCAGGAAGTATAAATCCTTCCATTTTCCCACCCATTCAGTCCGAGCTGAAGAAGCTTCTTGGATGAGAAGGGAAATTTCTTCAAAGAGAAAAACAAGAAAGTCCAGTTGCTTCTTGAAAAAGCACCTTTGGGATAACCATGACTGAGAATCTCCGTAGATCTTGAGGGCCTGAGGAAAAAAAATAATCATTAGAAATTCAAGTTGTATGACATTATATATTGCTGAGAGCTCTTTGAATTTTTTTTTCTTTCTGGCAAGTGCTAAGCGGCCTATCTTGAAATCAGACAGCCGATCTGTAACTAGCTGATGAGTCAACTTTTGGTTGCTTGAATTTTGACCCGTGTCTGCAGCCCAAATTGATTTCAAGATGGCTGGATTTATGGGCTGGTGGATGGTTGTGTATCGACACAGTGTGCATCAGCTGAAAAAACAATAAGGCAAACAGCATGTTAGAGATAATAAACATGGTATTGAAAGTAGAGTTGCTGATATCATAACGCTTTTTTATAAATCAATAGCACAATCACATCTGAAATATTGTGTGATGTTCTGCTTGCTGGGTTGCTGAAAAAAAAGAATTTTAATGGAGCTAAAGAAGATTTAGAGGAAAATGCAGAAGGAGCAATTTCCTGAAGAGGAAAGGTTGTGATATTTGGGACCTTTTAGCGTAGAGAGAATGAGAAGAGACTGGATTGAGGTGTACAGAATTATACATGGCGTGAATAAAATGGACAAGGGAAGCCACAGATAGTGGTCGACTTACAACAGTTTATTTAGTGATTGTTCAAGGTTACAACGACACTGAGAAATGTGACTTATGGCTGTTCTTCACAGTTACGACTGTTTCAGTATCCCCATGATTGCGTGATCAACGTTCGGATGCTTGGCAACTGGTTCATGACAGCTGCAGCACATCCTTGAGTCATGTTTTGTGACCTTCTGACAGGCGAAATCAATGAGGGAACCAGATTCACTTAACAGCCTCATCGCTGATGCAAGAACCGCAGCGATTTGCTTAACAATGTGCTGAGAAAAGTCATAGGACGGGGCACAACTCGCTTAACAAATTTCTCACCGAGTAAGTTAAATTTTGAGCTAAATTGAAGGCTACCTGTATTGTCCCCTTCCAGGCAGCATTCCTTGAAGTTAATTCCTAAAAGAGTCCTTCCTGAAGTCAAAAGGTTTTGAATTATTCCTGTACTTTCCAGTACTTTGCATCATGCTCACTCTCACTGGTTCTTTTTAGCTATACCAATTTGTGTGGACACAAAAGAACCCACAATAATACAGGTTCCTAGATAACGCACACAAGCCCTTCCATATTTACATATATTTCTCGCTACTCACTCTTGCCTACCGCTACTCCCTATTATTACTATCCAACTATAATTTCTTATGAGTACAGCTAGTGTGGCAAGCCTTTCATACACAAACACACACCTCCTACCCTCTTCTCTCTCCTCACCCACAAACTCATCTGTTTCACAGCACAATTTTTATAGTAACTTCATCATGCCCTTGCCAACGAGAGGACTTTAAGAAAAGAAGGCACATGCTTTCTGGGCAGCCTGCTCTCTCACAACCACACAATTAAAAAGAAAAGGAGTCCATAAATACATTAAACAATTGCACACACCTTCAGACAAGATCACTTTGGATTGGAAGAAAGCCAACTGTGATACAAATACAACATATAGGAGACCCAGAGTTGCTGTTTGAGAGCTGGGCAGTTGTACCAATTTGATTAATAAAATCAATCAATCATCAATCAATCAATCAAAGCAGTTTCTTTTTCATTAATTTGGATTATCGTTTCACATTTTTTTGGTAGTGTGATGGCTCATAATTCACAGACTTCAATTGTTTATTCCCATTTGCTCCTGAAAGTTTAGCTTTGTTTCCTTCTGCATTTATATCTGATTATGTTATTATATACATATAAACTCTATCATGATGGCTAATGTTGAGTTTGAATGTTTGCATTCACCAAAACGGCAAGGAGATCTCCAATTCAGATTTTGGGAAAGATTCTTCCAAAAATGGACTTTAGCATTTGGGAATTTGGACTCTTGCCCCAGCCTTTTTTGTTAGAGTTAGAAGTGTGCAGAACATCTCAGAAAACATGTCTTGTTCTGACTCCGAGGTTAAAACGGGCTCTGACTTTAGAATTAGTTTACTGGAAGAGTTTCAAATATTCTGTTCCAACCTCCCACTTTGAAGCAGACCATTTTTGACCTCTTGTGAATGTACTGCATATAAATATGTGGGAAGGGACTTAATAATCCTGAGATATGCGTTGTATATATCTTGTACAAAAGAATGGAAGCGCTTTAGACTGTTTTTGATATTCTTCTAAGTGAGTGAGTTAAACTGAGAAGAGAGTTTCAAAACTCCTAAAGTTTCTCAAAAACGAATGGAGTTAAAATTAGTGTACCGTACTGTCTTGTTAGTTGGGTTCATATCTCCAAGACGCCAACAAGAAAGGTTGCCTTGTATTCAGTTAGACCACAGAATTATGTGTTTACATAATGTCCACAGAAACTAGAGGTTCTTCTGGAGCTGAAATCAGGTTTTCTGAGTCTAGTTTTGAGAAAGTTGACCTTCGAAATCTTCTGTGTGCAAAGCCAGTGCTCCAATAATATGATGAATTTGTAGCAATGTTATCTTCTGATGGCTATAGAAGACCATCATGCTTAATCTACCGTATTGAATGAAAACATACATTCTTCTTCCTTTACCTTGATTCATGAGCGTCTAATACATGCCCGAGAAACTTCAGCCTTTTCAGGAGTGTCCAGGAAAATGGTCCACTTAATAAAATGTCATAGCCTACAATATTCTTGGATAGGTGGACATGGCAGTTCAAGGCCTTTGTTCATATGGTACCGGGTATGCATTGCAGATTCCTGAGAATTTACATGATAGCCTTGTTTTTGTGGCCAAGTAGCAAATCTGTGGATCTGAGCAGATTTATTGCTACGACTAGCAATAAAGGAGTATAAATTGTTATAACAAAAAGCTTCTCAAAACCAGGCTCCATATAAGTACAATGTGTAGAACAGCCTAGTCCACATATTCTGGTGAGAAGAAGTTTCCTGAGGTTGAATTCTGGCATGAGCCCCAAAGCTTGGAAGAATAAACCTTTGGTCTCAGTGACCAACTCAGATTGGATCCTGCAATATAAATGATAGCAATGGAGATTCTGTTTAAACACAAGGAAAATACTTTTTTTCTGGTGGGACGATCCGTATAGCAGTAAAACAGCTGTTGAACATGGTGAGTTATCTGTCTCTGAACAGTTTTTCAAGGAGGAATGGATATCCCTAAAGGAGAATTTAAGATTGGATTATACCAGGGGTTCCAACTATGGCAATTTTAAAACCTGTAGACTTCAACTCCCAGAATTCCCCAAACAGCCATCCTAGGAGTTGAAGTCCACAAGCTTTTAAAGTTGCTAAGGTTGGACACCTCCAGGTTAGATGCTCCATGGGATCTCTTCCAACTCTGCCATCCAATGCGTAGGACTTGGTAACCCTATTCTTGTTAAACCTCTGGGTTGTGAGCATATGGTTTCCTTTCCCAACCTATTTCTGACAGAACATCTAGGGAAAAATTGGGGAGATACATTTTAAATGAAATATTCTTTCAAAAAAAAAAAAATGACCTAGAATAGTCATTCACTCTCTTCCATCACTCTCATTCAACATTGTTATAATTCTTTTCTTTAAATATCCAGTCATTCTAATTGTCCCTGATTAATTTAAATGTTCAAAGGAGAGTTTAATAGATCTTTCAGCTAAATATGGTTTTGAGAGTCCCCAGAATCTTGTTGGATATAACAAGGAAGTTCAGATGACATTGTTATGGGTTGACTTTGTTAAACAGTGAACAAGATGAAAGGGGCAGAAATAGAGCACGCCTCTCCCAAAATCCATTTTCCCCTCTTCTGCTGATGATAAATCTTCCCCAGCATCATTTTTTTTTCTGATTAACTTAATAGTAATTATATTGAACTTGTGTCTTATTAAAAAAAAAAAACCTCCCCTGCTTTACAGATAAAATGATTTATTAGCTGTTCTTATTATCTGCTCAAAAGTGAAAATGATTAATTTTTGTTCTTTTTTCTAAATGCAGACATTTTTGCAAACATATCTTGATTGCTGGGGAATGAAATAGCAGAACATTCAAAGAGCTAATTTAAAGGGGATAAGGTGCTATTGAAAAAAAAATCAGATTTAACCAATGTTGCGGTATAAATAAAAACAGTTATGATGTTCTTGTTTCATTTTTTCTGCCACTGCAAGAATCTCTGAGTGTTTTGTTATCTGGTGGGAAAAAATGAGTTTGAACATGTGTGTGTGCATGTGTGTGTGTTTTGTCATAGAAAGCTGTGATTCCTAATCTTAAGGTCTTCTTCAACTTTGACTTTGACAAGGGTAGATGATGAATAAGTAACCTTCTCCAAGGGTTGAAGACTACGAGGCAAGGAGCTGAAGAAGCAATAATTTATTCCACTCCGGTTTGGATTTAAACCATGTAGATCACATATATAAGTTGAGAAAATGACAGGTAGATGATTCAAGATGACTCACATTGATGGACTCAGGTCTCCTTGACTGTGGATTGGATTATAGCAAAGAGACCAAGGCAAACCATCTGTTCATTTCTCTGTAAGAAGATTCAAAAGGAGGGTTACTAGTGTTTGCCACATCTCCTAGATGTTCAGCAGTTGGGGTGTTCCATAGAGATGTCGGCTACGTGCCATATTTTCTTTTGTGGTTGCAATTTCTCCTTTGTGTGTTGGTGGAGAAATGAATAGGCTCATTCAACGCACTATACAAGTCACGTTGTGCAGGCAGAACTCACTGTGCAGAACTCTGCCTGTAGGCTGAAGCAGATATGGAGTAGTTTGGTGACTTCTTGAGTTGAGGTCTTAAGATGACAAAATGAACTGCACTACCATCGAAGATGGTGCTTTTCATGAGGTCAGCATGAGGAAACCAAAACCAGCCGGATGTTGCCTCAGCAGCTCAATGACCAATGCTGAGGATTATGGAGAATAGTAATCCATCAACTTCTGAAGAGCTAATAGTTCCCCACCAGCTGTTACACTGAAGATTCATGGTACAACCAGGAAGTTAAAACTAGGCATCTTACACCCTGAAGTATTTCCTATCTAGTGCGACACTATTAAAAAGGATAAAAGTAGAGTTGGAGTTTTTAATGATTTGGTGATGAGAGGAGGACCTGTGGGAAGAAAGGCATGACAAAGAAATAAATGCTTAGGTATACAACATCACTTGCATGTTCTGTCCAAACCCAACCCAAATTTAGAGCTATAAACATTGTATTACATAAGAAAGTTCTGCAATTCAGACTTTAAATAAGCAACTTTATTAAAAGACACTTACCGTATCCCTAGTTACTGTCATATTCTATTAAAAGCCACAGTCTATCGCTTATTACTCTTTGCTATTTTTTTCCTTTGTCTTTAAAAAAAATTGTTGTGAGCTGAGTGGATCATTTACAATTTATTAACAAGATGATCGTTCTGATGATACAGTTAGAGAGGTTTTCCATTACCTTACATGCTCACCAAATTATATATATATAATTATATATATATGTTTAAAAAAGGCTTCCATTTCATACATAATGAACACCCTTTGTTCCTGTTTTGTTTTTGTTTTTGTTTTTTTTGCAAACAAGTGTGGTTATTTCATACATACTGAAAAAAAAGAAAAGAGCTCTGGTTAGTTTTTAAATAAATCCCAGTGTGCGCTTGTGTGCATCTTTGTGTGTACTTGTGTGAGTATGTATGTATATATAATATATTCAAAACAAATTATATGTATATATTTATATAACTTTTTTCAGTTTAGCTGTGCTTGAGTAATGAGAGCTAGCTTCTTTAGGCATTGAGAGAGAACAGGTTGATGATTAAAAATAGATTTAAAAAAAAAGAAAAGGAAGAAAAAAATGGAAAGACAATGAAAATCTGCCTTCAATCCACTATGGACACATATCTGAGTTGATGGGAGTTGGATAATATAATTGTGAGTTCTTGAGCTTTTCCTACCAAAGCTAATTGTTTTATGGAAAAAAAAAGCTTTCTGTCACCCTAACTCAACACAATACAAGGAAGGGAATGCCGGTGTCTTTTAAATGCAGTCAGAATGTGACTATTACTGATTTCTAAGGGTTGACCACATTGGCTGGAGTTCAGGAGAATCTGCAAGATGTGGTCAAAATGATCAAGATGGAAGTTGTGATGGTGCTATCAAGTCTCTACTCCATTGTTTAATGCACGAGGCACATCCAAAACATGGGCAGAGTTTTGATGGTACTGTTGTGGCTGTTTTGGACCACGCCTATAAACAACCATGCTGGACTTGAAGTTGTTAGAGTCCAGCAACAATTAGAGGCCAACAGCTTCCCATCTTATTTTTAGAAAACAACCCCCCCCCAAAAAAACCCAACAACAAACAAACCAGGAGAACGATTCTTTCCTGTTCTCTAGAAAATAGCAATATTTTACTTCAAACTGGAAGAGTCAGTCAATATAGGAATAGTTGCTTACACCAACCCTTCTCTCCCTTCACTGAACCTGATCTACAATGACTTCTAAGAATCTAAAATAATTCTACTTTGTTAAAGTTTCAGGGTAAGGCTGGTCCTTTGAATATCTTAAAGCATAGACTTTCAAAATAATTTAGCAGTTAACTTGTTGAACTTCACCTCTAACTACAAGGGTGAAATGTCAGGAATTGATGGTATGGTATTTCTTATTTGTGACCCTGTTTTCCAAGTTTGGTTTCTCAGTAAGCTTCAACATTAAAATAGCTTAAGTGCCTTCCCCAAGCCCTCCCAACCATCCTCAAATGATAAAAAAGCTAACAGATCGCCCCAGCAATTAACACACATGCTGATGGTCAATGAAACTATCAATCTAAAAGAGAATAAAACCCCTTGTACCAAAATGTCTGCCCTTCAGGAAGAGGAGGAGGAGGAGGAGAGGGAAGGAGGAGGAGGAGGTTTAATTTGAGGATGAGGAAGAAAAGCAAGAGAAGGAGAGAAGAAAGTCTAATCTGAGGAGGAGACTGAGAAGGGAGAAGTGGAAAATTTAATCTAGAGAGGAGGAGGAAGACACGAAGAAGGCAAAGAAGGTTTAATCTAGGGAGGAGGAAGAGGAAGAAGAAGAAGAAGAAGAAGAAGAAATCTCTAAAGGGTGAGCAGAACAGGATTTTAACATTTTTATTCTCTTGTAAAAGTCCATCTTCATAGCATGCCACCCAATGGAAGATCTACTCTCATACTGGCTGAGCATATCAAACTGGGCGAGACGTTTGACTCCAATCCTTGGGAATGAAATGGAAAATCAACGGGAATGATGGCATCCTATATTATAAAGCACAGGGAGATTCTCTCTCTCTTTCTCTTTCTCTCTCTCTCTCTCTCTTGCTTTTTTTTACCTCTTAAGGGATGATATTGAATCAGCTGCTTCACACAATCCTCTTGTCGGAAACTCTCTCCTTTGGGTTACTCCAGTGTTTCTCAGCCGTAGAAAAATTAAGAGCTGCACTGGTTGGGGAATTCTGGGAGTTGAAGTCCACAACTCTTAAAAGTTACCAAGGTTGAGAAAACACTGGGTTGAGAAACACTATTTTACACATAGCATAAATGCTGAGCAGAGCTACTGGTGATCACCCATCACCCTGCTTCCATGTTCCTCTGCCCCAATGACCCCCAAGCCTAATGTGAAAGCCATACAAAAGCTAATCCTATTGGTATATCTCTTCTCTCTCTATAAATATATATATATACATACACTCATACATATACAAATACTAACCCACAGACAATTGTTTTAAAACAGTTCAATAGCAACAAGTTGACAGAGAGGTGGGAAGGGGAGACAGAGTCATTGCGTAATTTGGCTCCCAGAAGACCGAGTTTTGATTGTGTTTATTTTGTTGTGGTGGTGGTGCTTTTGCTCTCTTTTTCAACAAGAGGTCATCGTGTCCAATGCTCTTGAGGAAGGAATCTGGAGTGAAGTCGTGGCAACTTTTGTCTAATACAATCCAGTTGCTGGGAGGACATCAAGCTGAAGTCGAGAAAGGCCCTTTCTGAAGCAACCAAGCTTTGGAGAAGGAGGAGTTGAATAAGTCAGAGGTGATCTTCTGTTTGGGATAGTACGCCTTTTGCTTGTCACCATGGTGAAACGATAGGCCAGCTTTGAATGTCAGGAGTTCTTACAGACCTGGGTAATGAGCAATAACATCGTTTATTAGCAAGCATATGGCAAGTTTAAAGACCGTACTTATTTCATCCCTCCTCTAATCTTTAGGCACATTTATTTGGTGGCTCACTTATGACTCTAAGCACTTTATATTCAATTACCCATGTGCCAGAGCAATTCGTCATAAAGATTTAAGGATAGAGAAGGAAACACCCATAATTACACTGGCCATTTAAATTAAAAAAGGAAAAGGCCGGCAAACAAAAGAAAAATGTTACAGCAAAAGATTTGAATTCTATTCTTGGATTCTCTTTGCTTTACGTCATTTAGGCATTTCACATCCAGACCTGTGTGGTTCACATGGAATGTAGAGTTTAGACAGGGAACGAGTTTGGTGTAGCGGGTAAGGAACCAGGCTAGAAACTGGGAGATTGTGAGTTCTAGTCCCATCATAGGCACAAGGCCAGTTGGTTGGCCAGTCACTCTCACTTACCCCTAAGAAGGAGAGGCAATGGCACACCACTTTTGAAAAACTTTGCCAAGGAAACTGCCAAGAGATATGTCCAGGCAGTTTCTGAGAATTGGACACAACTGATCAGAAAGACACAACTGATCAAAAAAATAAAAATAAAAGTATTTGTTTACAACCTTGATGGTCTATGAGTCAACTCAAATAGATCTCCTCCACTGAGGAATTAAGTAGATTGCAAATGCAAGTTAACAACCAATATTTTTTAATTCCAAAAGTTTGCACCATTCAACATGCTTCCCCCACACCCCCAAAGGACCAATAGTGAGGTTTAAGGAGGTTCAAAAGATTCAACAATTATGGGGAGAAGAGAGGACAGACAGACAATCCTGTCTTTCCTGCTGCTTTCTTGCTAGCCTTCCACCAAGAAAGATCTCTGCACCCTTCCTTGAAGTCTTACAACATGGTTCCATCACAGAGCCAAGCATCCCTAAAAACTAAACGTTGCCAATGCTACCAGAGAGAAAAAGAAAATAAACCAAACTTTCCACCAAACTGAAAACTAACCAGGATAGCTTCACGTGGGAAGACAAAAAGATAAACTGGGTTGGATTTGAAAGGAAAGGAAAGGAAAGGAAAGGAAAGGAAAGGAAATGTTGAGGGAACAGACTTGTGATTTTTCTTTTCTTTCCCTGCCAGCAAAGAAAAAGCCAAAATTTGTCAAGTAAAGTCTTGTCTGTGAATTATTGGCTGATTTTAGCCAAAGACTGTTGTAAAAGAATTTAGGAAATAGCTGTACAGGTCATAAGTCTGTCATAATAAGCTACTGCAAAAAGAACTATGGCCTGTCACAAAACATAATTTAGTTCTGTGAAATTAGGGAACATTAAACATTTTCTCTTAAATATATATTACAGGAAGTATCAAAGTTTAATCTTTTCAAGTACAGCTTTCACCACTGAGGCTGAGTTGATAAAAAAGGATTACAAAATACTGGTAATATTTCTGTATGATCAAGTATTTGTGTCACATAGAAACATTTATCTTCCCCATGTATTTATTGCTATGTTTCCATCTGTGTGGAATACATACATACATTTATACACTTATAAATCCATGCAAACACATGTATGTTCTAGCATTGTGTTTTTGGGACATAATAAAGCAATCATAACTCCTTGCTTTTATCCATTAATTTCAAGGATTCTAATTCTCGACACGAAAAACACACGCTTGTTGACCTTGTGTTGCACCATCTATACACCCAGATTTCATTTTAGATGAATTATGTAATTACACTTTAAATGCACACAGAACCCTCAGATTAATGTTGGGGTAGGGAAACTGAGGAAGGTTGAGCTGTAGTTTGGCTACATCTGTAAGTCAAAAAGTTTCCCACTACGAACTAGGGAACAATTCAAGAGTTAAGTAAGTTATAAAATAATTTTCTACCAAATGGAAGAATAATTCACCTTGAGACCTTATCAGCATGGGAGGTCGAATCTTAAAATCAGCAGACATAAGGCAATTGGGACTCATAGCCCCTCCCAACTGTTTCTCTCAATGCTTTCTGATGGCCTTTAGTTGCATTTAGAGTAGTCCTAATGGCAGAAGCTAGACTTAGCCATGATTAATTTATCTGCTGGCTCTCATTTGATCTACTCCAAATGCGGTGATTCTAGAGCCAATTTATAGAGAACACACTGATGGTTCCCAATGGCTTCATTTGGCCAAATAAGGAAACTGACATTTCATATTTGACTACTATCTCTTTTCCCCTCTTCGTTCTCCAGTACAGCCCTCCACAAATATTCTCTGCAAGAACTCTTGATACCTGAAATCAAACCTAAACCCCCCACCCTGTGATAATTAAGCTGAAAATCACACTTGCTGATTTCAATCTAACATTATGGACTGAACTCAACACTAGATTAAGGTGGGTTATGATCTATCATGTGTTCCTCTGGTGAAAGGCCACTGAAATGGAGCTATGTGGGAGCATCAGTGGTGGGATTCAAAAGTTTTTACTACTGGTTCTGTGGGCATGGCTTGGTGGGCATGATGTGGCTTGGTGGGCATGGCTTGGTGGGCATGGCAGGGGAAGGATATACTGCAAAATCTCCATTCCCTCCCCACCCCACTAACCTGCTTTTCAGCTCTGTTCTCCTGTGCAGGGCAACACAAGATGACCCAGCTGATCAGCTGGTACTTGGGAGGCAGTGACTAGGTAGGGGTGGGGCCAGTCAGAGGTGATATTCCAAACTACTCAAAATTTCCGCTACCGGTTCCTCAGAACTGATCAGAACCTGGTGAATACCACCTCTGGGGAGCATCAGAATTTTTCACCCTGTTTGTGCTTGTTACAGCCCCTTTTTTTTGGGACAGGCCAATGCCCAGAGTTATTGGGAAAGCTCAATGAGATTCTTCAAATGTGATCCACCCTGGCTTCTCCAGCATAGCACATCCCTGCAAATGCTATAGATCATAGGGCATCCAACTTGGCCCCTTTAAGACGTGTGGAAGTTCAGCTCCCAGAATTCCTGTGTGGCTGGGGGATTCTGAGAGTTGAAGTTCCACAAGTCTAAAAATGGCCAAGGTTGGACACCCATGTTACAGACAGATACATAAGAGACACATAAACCCATGCTCTCATTTAATAAAACACTTGGCGGAGTCCCTTTTGAGGATTGGGCTGTTTTGAGAATAGAAATTACCTGTGATATTTTAGGATTTTCAGTTTGTTGCTGGAATGGGGAGGAGAACTGGCAGAAAGGGCAAACAGTTATTGCCATTTCAGATGCAAGACTGATGAAAATTAATAGGTGCTTAAATACCTGGACATATTTGAGACTTATTTGCAGATCCCATCCTGGCATCTCTGTGCTGTGCGTCTCCCCGGCACACCTGAGCCCTTTCACACTTAGTTTGACAAATTAATTTCAGTGCAGGCTCTGTGCAACTTATTCCATCTCTGTACATCCAGTGTCCTTCCCCCCTCCCACTCCCCACCCCCGATCTCGTCTCTTTCTGGAGACCGCAGATGCTATTTGCTGCTTTCATTAGGACTGGCTGAAAATAACCTCTTCAGTCCATGGACCGCAGTGATCTCTTACTCGCTGGAGGGACCTAACATGCTCCCGTAATGATCTGCACCCAGATCAAAAAGATTAAGGTAATGTGTGTAACCCAGATCATTTCAAAATGGCATGCCCTTCTCTTGAAAGCAGGCTGCAAATGGACCATGGTCTGCATCTCCTGGAACAGCCAATAGACAGCGGATAAACTGCTTTAGAGTACAACTAGACAACTATTTGTAGAATGGAATGGAGTAAAGTGGAGTGAATGGAATGGAATGGAATAGAATTAGAATTAGAATAGGATAGGATAGGATAGGATAGAATATGGAATGGAATGGAAGGAAATAGAATAGAATAGAGTAGAATAGAATAGAATAGAATAGAATAGAATAGAATAGAATAGAATAGAATAGAATAGAATAGAATAGAACAGAACAGAACAGAATATGGAATGGAACGGAAGGAAATAGAATAGAGTAGAATAGAGTAGAGTAGAGTAGAGTAGAGTAGAGTAGAGTAGAGTAGAGTA
>NW_020769373.1:5159291-5194610 GCF_900518735.1 Pseudonaja textilis | reverse complement strand
TAGAGTAGAGTAGAGTAGAGTAGAGTAGAGTAGAGTAGAGTAGAGTAGAATAGAATAGAATAGAATAGAATAGAATAGAATAGAATATGGAATGGAATAGAATAGAATATAATTCCTAACCCCTCACATCCTGGACATAAATTGTTTCAACTTCTACCCTCAAAACGATGCTATAGAGCATTGCACACCATAACAACTAGACAAAAGGAGAGTCATCACTCTGCTAAACAAATAATTCCCTCAACACTGTCCAACTGTTTGCAAACTCTGCAATACTATTACTATTAATCTTCTCATCACTCCTTATCACCCATGCCCTCCCACTTGTGACTATATGACTGTAACTTTGTTGTTTATATCCTAATGATTTATATTGACTTTTTCCTAGTATGATTTGATTGCTTATTGTACCCTATGACTATTATTAAGTGTTGAACCTTATGATTCTTGACACTTGACGAATGTCTCTTTTCTTTTATGTACACTGAGAGCATCTGCACCAAAGACAAATTCCTTGTGTGTCCAATCACACTTGGCCAATAAAGGATTCTATTCTATTATTGATTGACACATGGGATTTGCGTCTGGAGCACAAACGCTCTATGTACATGCAAGCAACAAGTGATAAACCATGATTATAATCATAAAATACTATCATCACAAATCAAAAGATACAGCACTCGGTGATAGTCATACGATACTAAATAAAAGCAATCAACATAAATCATAAGGTACAAACAACAAAGTGATCGTCATAAGATGCTAAAGGAACAGGTAATAGGAAAGATGAGAAGGATAATACTGTCCTACTACATGGTTTGATATCCTAGGGAAAACGATAGTATTGTGGGAATTAATTGTTTAGCAGAGAGATGATATGGGAGAAATATTTGTGTCTAGTTGTAGACACAACTGCAACTAGTAGAAGATAATATTTGTAGCTCAGGGTTGAACTGTGGGTCCTTGGTGCTCTCTGGGCTTCGATGTTTGCTTGCAGACATTGGATAATGAAACATCTGCAAGAAAACAACCAAGCTCAGAGAGCACCAAGGACTCCTCAGAAAAATATTCCTCAGCCGTTCATGCACAGTAGCTCTACATCTGTCCTAGGTGTAGAATCCACTGTGGTTTGAGATCAGGTGGACATAGATGCAAGGATGGGGTGTTGGGCCTATCTTGGGAACCCTAGCAAAGATTGTCTGGCAACTGAACCAGCCTGCCAACTCCAAACCGGAGACAATATGGATAGAGATAAACAAAGTGAATGGTTTTCCTGCTGGACTGGAAAGCTGAACCAACTGAAAAGGTACCTCTGTCTAATATATAGTATTAGAGGTATCATAGTTAAAGCCAGCAGCACAGCAGATACTTCCCACTTAATGATTGGCTTTAGCTCTGAGGGCATATCTGCTGCTGCCAGACTGGCCAAGGTGGAAAAAAAACACAAAGAAAAGAAATAGAAAGACCACACTTTGGGATAAGGATACGAAGATTCCAGACAGCTCTTGAAGAAATTGCAAAAGAGCCTCTATATTTCCAAAGAGGTGAGCCATTTAATATGCTTGTGATTTATTGTGATTTATTGATAAAGAAACTTAATGGGATTAAGGGCTGATGAACAAAGAATGGAGTGAAAGAAAGGAAAAAAGAAAGAAAGAGAAAAAAAGAAAGAGAGGGAAAGGAAAGAGAAAGAAAGAGAGGAAAAAAGAAAGAAAAGAGAGAGCGAGAAAACAAGAAAGAAAATGAGAGAAAGAAAAAGAAGGAAAGAAAAGGAAAGGGAAAGTAGGAAGGAAGGAAGCGCTAGAAGGAAAAGAAGAGAGAGAGAGAGAAAAAAAGAAAGAAAAGAAAAATCCAATCACAAATCATTTTGGTGTCTTACTAAAGAGGTACATGTTCCAATCTTCGAGAAGATAATTGCCTCATTTAAATGATAATATGTTTTGTCTTTCCAAAGTGGTTGCTCATGGCGGTATCCACAGATTGTAAAATGCGCATATACACAAATGTAGAAGTGAGAACAAGCAAAAAAAAAAAAAAACCCAAACCTCTCCCTCCCTGCTTTTACTTTACCCCCCACACCGAAGTGCACTTGTGAAACCTAATCACCCAGAGCCACGGCAGACACCAGAAAGGATTTCACTAAATTGTCGGTGCGGCGAAAAAGTATTAAGCCTATAACATTGCCCAGAGCGATGGGGACAGCTCATCTGTTCAATACATACGAAAGCTCTTGTAGTAAGTTTCTCCCCTCCCCCCACTTTTTAATGGCATCATAATCTTTGATTATTCCTAGGAATATTTGATCTGCAAGAGATATTGCTGTGAAGTTAATGGTGGTTGTAAAAAAAAAGAAAAGTTCAGCGTGTGGAATAAAGAAACTCCAGATGTGAAGTTGGCAAATTTTGGCAGGGTAGCAAACCCCTCCCCCCGCCCAAACTAAATTGCTTAGCTAGTTCTCTGACTTGAATCTCTTAATGCTTTCTTCTGGAACTCACTAATTATATCTGTAGAAAATCTGCAGACATTACAGCTCTATTTAGCTGTTATTGCTTTGGCTTGTTCCAGTGGACTCAGCACTGACAGAACTTTGGACTAATGGGCCCCATTAGATGAATGCTAACAGAAAGTTCTCCTCCTGCTTCTCCTCCTCCTCCTCCTCCTCCTCCTTCTCTACCCCTCCTCTTCTGCTCCTTCTCCTTTTGTCCTCCTCAACTCCTTCGCTTTCTTTACCACTCCTCCTCCTTCTCCTTCCTTCCTCCCTTCCTTCTCCTTCTTCCTTCTCTATCTCTCCTTCTTCATTTCAGTTTGACAGAGGGCAATCTGCTTTCGGCATTTCAGAAGAAAATAAAGTCCAAGAATTCCTGGAAAAATAGACAGATGGAAAGATGGACGGACAGGTGGATAAAAGGCTGGATACATGGATGGATGCATGGATGGACCGACCGACCGACAGATGACAGACCAACTGACTGACTGACACCCAGAAAAAAATCCAGAGTGATGGAACATTGGATAATAGAAAACAAGGAGCATCAGATCATAGGAAACAAAGAAGTTGGCCACCCTCGTCCTCATCCCCAAAAATATGAAAAAGACTCAAGCTCTCTGAGAATAAAGTTCAAAAGAAAACAACAACAACCAACAACAACAACCCAAAAACTTCTTTTAAGCGGGAAGAAAACTTCAGAGGAACTGCAAGGCATTAGAAGTTCCAAGTGAGGCACTGATGGAATCACTCTGCTTCAAGAGGTCCAAGTAAAAATGTTACTTGGATAACATTTTATAAAGTTAATATAAAAAGATTATCTCTGATAACATTTCCAGAAGAGACATTCCATCTCTTCCTTCCATTGTCACCCCTTTCATATTGTTGAACATTTTTAACCTCCTTTTCACATATGCATAATAAGGTGGAATACCTGTGTGGAGATCTCTGTCAGGAAGAAGGCATGGTTGCATGGTTGAAATCTAAAACCCAAGCACTTGGTGGTGAGCACTCAACAGAGAGCAAACCCCACTGCCTTCTAGCACTGATGATGTTCCCTAGTTGGGTCATGAAATGTCTGCAAGGAAACACTCAAGCTCAGTGAGCACAGAGGACCTCACAGTTCTCATCAAACCAGACAACATCTAAAGGAGGCCCATGCTTTAGAATAGAAGAGAATAACAGAGTTGGAAGGGACCTTGGAGGTCTTCTAGTCCAACCCACCGCTTAGGCAGGAAACCCTACACTATTTCTGACAAACGGTTATCCAACATCTTTTTAAGAACTTCCAGTGTTGGAGCATCCACAACTTCTGGAGGCAAGTTGTTCCACTGATTAATTGTTCTCACCATCAGGAAATCTCTCCTTAGTTCTAGGTTGCTTCTCTCCTTGATGAGTTTCCACCCATTGCTTCTTGTCCTGCCTTCAGAGAATAGCTTGAACCCCTCTTCTTTGTGGCAGCCCCTCAAATATTGGAACACGTCTATCATCTCATCCCTAGTCTTTCTTTTCATCAAACTAGACATATTCAATTCCAGCAACCATTCTTTGTGTGTGTTTAGCTTTCAGTCCCCTAATCCTCTTTGTTGCTCTTCTCTGCACTCTTTCTAGAGTCTCAACAACTTTTTTTACATTGTGGCAACCAAAACATCACACTCAGCAACTGTGGTCCATGACCAGGGGACAATTCCCGAAGCCATCCCATCCCTTTCAGATTGAGCTAAGTTGACTTAGAGTAACCTCACCATATAGCTTGAAGCTATCAGACAACTTACAGCATAAACTGAAGAGCCAGAGGAAGATCAGAACTGTGCTGGTGTAAAATGTAGGAGAACCACTACAGTCAACTTTGTATTTTGTGCAGGAGCACACTTGGATTTTCAGTTCCGTATTGTTACTTAGAGGAGGTGTTCCAGGATCCGTCACCAAGATGGGGATGATATAATTGGCCTTCTTCAAATTGGGGGGCACGGCAATTTGGCTGTGGGTATCTGCAGGAAGCAAGGAAGTTAAATTTAGGGCGATGGTTTAAATCTTGCAGTAGACATGGTGGCGAAGTGTTTTTCAAACTTGGCAACTTTAAGATGGGTGGACTACAACTTCCAGAATCCCCCAGCCAGCATGTTGCCAAGTTTGAAAAATATATATATATAAACCCTGCCGTAGTGGAACAGTAAAAAAATGAATCAGCTTCAAGACAGGTGGCCCAGAAGTCAAACGTTATCCCAGCCAAGAAAATTTTTAGCATATCCCTTAGTGCCAACTCCTTTTTTATTTGCAATAGGAGGATAATAATATTGCCTTATCATAAAATGTTAGTTTAGGGTTTATAAGTAGATGGGACCCATGAAACACTCTGAGTGCTTAACACAGCCATGAAATTGTCCACAGAGGGCCTTCTCGTCCATCTGTCTTTCTGTATACATTAGGACTTCTAAGAACTTTGCACAACGCTCATAAAATGCGTATGGAGGATATGCTGATCCTCCAGCTCGGTGCAAATTGTTCACAAGTTTTAGACCTTTGCAAAAAAACAGAGCCTTAGCTATCTTGTTTTCTCATTACCACATGTTTTTGACCCTGCATGCAACCAAGTGTTGTGGCCCACTGGTGGCTACCAGAGCTGGCAGCAGAGTTAGATAGTGAGGAGGTTGGGGAGGAACCTGGGCCAGTCCTGGAGACTGAGGAAGGCTCAGACGAGGACTCTGTATCAGAGGAAGAGATGGGACCAGGCCAGGCTGGCAGTTATCAGCTGCCTTCAGCGTCGGACAACAGTGAGGTGGGGGAGTAGCTGGGGCTTTTGCAGGAAGCAATTCGTTCATTGCTGCAGTGTGAAGATTGCAGAGACTCTGTGCCGAGCCCTTCCTTGTCATCACTGCATTTGAAAATATTTACTTGGCACCTCTCCAGGCTACATAAGGTCTGTGCTCTTAATTAGACCCTCGAAAGACTGTTTGCCAGGCCTTTGGATGAATGCGGATGCAAAAAATTCACCTTTGCTTAATAAAAGGGGTTTTGCCAGGACAAAAAGTCTGCTTAGTGCTTTTGGGGGAAGCCTAGGTCAGATCACCAAGGTTATGTGGCTTGTGGGTTTCCCTCCCTAAACCTTCATTTTCAGGTAACTTAGGTAGTAGCAAAATGAGTATTGAGGGTAGGATCCAAGGGCAGGAAATGGGTTCCACCATATCTGTAACTTTTTTTTAATGACAAAGAAACAGTAGGTATGCCCCACTGTTTGGAATTCCTGCAATGCATTCTGCGGTTTGCCTCCCACAACACTCGTTTTCCATAGAAGAAACAACGAAGTATATGGAACAGTGCACTGCAGAGACTTCTCAGAACTGTTGGAGACCAGAGCATCTTCTGGCAGCAATTAATTATTTTGATGATTTGGGCAAAGAGAAGAGATAGTTAAGGACTAGGGTCCTCCAATCCTTATTTCTGAATTTGTCAATTTTACAGGAAAGCGGCGTCCCTTCAATGAAGCAGGTCATGGACCCCCCGCCCCTGAGAAGAAGAACACAAAACAAATTATATTGAGAACAACAGTTCATCAATTTGAAAAACTGGTGCTAAGGAATTGTGAATTAGACCAGTGTTTCTTAACCTCAGCAACTTGAAGAACATGTTGGCTGAGGAATTTGGGGAGTCGAAGTCCACGCACCTTCAAGTTGCTGAGGTTGAAAAACATGGCATTGGACAAATTCAATTATAAATAAAATTGTCGGGCAATGGATGTTGGATAGGAAAAGAAATGGATATGTTCTTGTTTTTTAAAAAAAATAAAAAAAAATAGAATGAGGTAGAATTTAGGTGGACCAGGCTAACAACCAAAGGTCAGGGGTGTATGCAGAGTACAGTCAAAATGGTGGCCATGAGGATGGAATTGAAGTTCCATCTGCTTCTTAGGTGTTTCTCCCACACATGGAACTTCATTTGCAACATCATGACAACCATCTTGGTTTTGTGGATGTGATGTGGACTTCCTTGAAGATGATGGCTCACACAGACGGGACCCAGCCAGATTTATACCTGCAGGGAGAAGGACAACTGTAAGAGACAATGCTGAACGTTTGGTTGTTCCTAATGGACTTACTGTTAATTCTGGTAAGCTTCCATACTTTATCTTGACCTGATTGTTTGCTCAACTCAAATTTGAAGGGCTCTTGATTGGGGTGAATGTCTTTATCTAAGGCACCAATGACAACTTTCACATCTTTCGCATCTTCACAGACACTGGCTACCGTTGGGTAAAGAGACGGGGCGTTGTCGTTCACATCCTCCAAGATAATCTGCAACGTTCCTGTACCTGTAGCTGGAGGGCTACCTGCAGGAAAAGCAGAAAGTATTTACAAATGCTCCATTTATGTATATCGTGTTTCCCTGCAGGGTATGATGAACTCACTTGTGCATTAAGGCAACAGATGCATTAAGGCTTTGTAACAGAGAAGGCAAAGAAAACACACACAAAAGAATCCGTTGGGTGCCCTATTTGCAATGCCAGAGTATTTTTTTTCTTTGATGACCAATGTCCACATCAATCAATCAACCAACCAACCAATCAAAAATGGAGAATGGCCATATTTCCCAGTGTCAGGATTCTGGCAGTTACCCCAATTAATATTTCTATGGTCTTTTTAGAGTTGCCACCCAAGACATAAGTGGTGATTCATAAGTGGCCTCCAATATTTTGTATAAAGCCGGACTTTTAACTAAGTTCTCTAGCAGATAGGAGTCTTTTTGAACATTATAACATGGCAGAAAATAAGACCCTGTTTCTTAAATGATGCCCTCTATGCTTACCTATTTATTATGGGAACTGGTCCATCGGGTTAGGAATCACTCAAGGGACTGAACAAGTTTTCTCCTCTCGCATCTCTGACTTCAGCCACAGAGTGGTCAATGTCTGGAATACTCTACCTGACTCTGTGGTTTCTTCCCCAAATCGCAAAAACTTTAACCTTAGACTGTCTACTATTGACCTCACCCCTTTCCTAAGAGGTCTGTAGGGGACGTGCATAAGCGCACCAACGTGCCTACCGTCCCTGTCCTATTGTTTATTTTTTTTTCTTATATGTATTCATGTATTCATAACTATGTTTTTACTTATACCTATTATCTTGTAAGTAATTGTCAAAAATCAATCAATCAATCAATAGGGTAATACTTGCCATACAATCATTTGTTTAGCAACCACTTGAAGATACAACAGCCCTGTAAAATTGTGACTTATGACCGATCTTCACACTTCTGAACATTCCTGCTTTTCTGTGGTCACGTGATCAAAGCTCAGGGGCTTGGCAACCAGACGGGGTCCTGGGCTCACCAGCTGCAACTTTCCAAGTTGGCTTCTAACAAGCAAAGTCAACGGGAGAACCCAGATTCACAGCCATGTGATCAGTGGTGGGATTCTACTGGTTTGAACCGGTTTGGACCAGTTTGGGCGAACCGATAGTTCCGCTGAGCATTTGGCCCTGGCCACCTGCCCCTGTTCTTCCGTGTGCTTTATTTCCTGGGTTGTTTTTTATTTTTTTGAGCACAGATGATTCTCACCTCAGCTGTTTTAGTCAGCAGGGCTGCAGTAGAAGGTAAGTATTAGCGTTGAAAATACTTTTTTAAACTCAGAGTCACTCCCTGAACGGGTTGTAACTTCGATAGAATCACACCACTTGGGTGTGACTCACTTAAGTGAAATTATTTGCTTAAAAAAATACTGTAAAATGGGCAAGATTCACTTAAAAACCACCTTGCTAGAAATTCTGGTCCCAGTTATGTTCATAAATCAAGGACTCCCTGGAACTGATATATGGTTGGTTTCACTGTTACCTTTTTTTTTGCAGACATTCACCCACAGTAGCACTTCAAGACTTTCTGAATTAAGTGTTTATCTTTTGAGAGCAGAATCAAGACCAGCACTTCCCTCTGTTTAGATTGACAGGTGGTAATAACTTCTTGTTCCTTTCCAAAGTTGACCTAGCTATCTCATGTACAGGTGAGAATGTGATTTCTCCCTGTTCTCTTCCCCCACACTTCTCTTTCACCATCTGTGTTTTCGGTCGCATCTGCTCCCAAAATGAAACTGTAAAGCCAGCAACAACAAACCACATATTTGTTTCTAGTAATTACTAGCATTTGCAATGATTCTTCCATTCCAAACAAAGGAGTGGAATTATTATTTCATGTTACTCTGAGGGATATGCAGGAATTCTCATTTTGTGATTTCCCCCAAGAACTTCCTGATTCATGTAATACTCTTTTCCCCCCCCTCCTCCATGACTGTTAAGCCATATGGAATCCAGATTATCATGGGATTTTCAAGAGAAATAAAAACAACACTGGGAAGTGTCATGCCTAAAGAGGAATCCACTAAAGTCCTGTCTTGCAGACATGTAAAAAAGCAACAAGACTTGAACCAGATGAATGGAACAACAGAGTTGGAAGGAACTTCAGAGGTCTTTTAGTCCAATTCCCTGCTTATGAGGGAGACAAACAGTTATCCAATCTTTTCTTGAGAAACTCAAGTGACGGAGCACCTAAAACTTGTGAAGGCAAGCCATTCCACTGATTAATTGTCCTCCCTATCAGAAATTTTCTCCTTATTTCTAGGTTGGTGATTCCATCTTGATAACAAGATGACCCTGGAGATGTTCTGATTGTCATTCTTGGTTGGAGGTATGGAGGAGGAACGACTTCCGGTTATGCATTTACTATAATCCACTTGACTTCTAGTAAACTTTACTTTTCTCAATAAATGGAGTTAAGGATCATTCTTTCTTAGAGGTTCAAGTTGAGGCAGGTCTGACGCTCTCAGTCATTAAATATTTGCTCACCCATCCACAAAGACATGGACTGTTAACCATAATTCGCTGGATAAAGAAGGACTGTTTGTTCAAGTGGCATATCAAGCTGTCAATCATAGTTTAAAGGGCACTGGAATTGGGTCTGTCTTTCAAGGTAAGCCAGAACCAAACAACGCATCATGGATTAGTGAGTTATGGTTGGGGGCATTGTGCGTTGTGAAGCCACAGCAAGGCTACTCATAACAGTGGGAAAGGGGATAGAATTACCAACCCCAACAGGTTCAATCTGTTCAAAACACCCAGCATGACCTTGGGAGACTGAAAGGAAAGAAAAATTAAGATATTAAAAGTAAGTTCTGAGAAAACACAACTGGAAACAAATTCAGAATGATAAATGATACCAATGGTTATTTTTCATTCATTTCAGAGAAATAAATGCACCACCAAGGTGGGATTGTCCAACTCCTACAGTTTCCCCACCCGCCCACCCCTCTACCTTAGGACCTGAGCTCCAGGGATCACAGGCTGCATTCTTATTAATAGAAATGGAAATTATCATTCAGTTAAGGCTAAACTAATTGAATTTTCAAAAAGGCTGTATGTGTTCTCTTCTCTCTCTCTCTCTCTCTTTTTTTTTGATATATTATTAAGCTGATTCAGGAAGGTGAAATGGATGAAAAGTCAACGGAATACTTGAAATATGAGCAGAAAAGTCAGGTTTGGGGACCCTTAATTAAAACACCATCTTTACACTGGAGTATATTATTTGCCAATCATCATCTTCTAGTAAGTCGCTGTTTTTCTGATTTTTTTTCTCTCTCTCTGTTGTTTCAAAATTATGCACCGGCAGTGTTTGGAAGTGGGAACACACTGGCTCTGTGGTTAATGCAGTTTTAATTTGGTCTCTCTTTGCCCGTGCTTTAAGCATCTCTCAGCTACTACCAACATAATGAGAAACAGAAAATTGCCTCTTGCTTGTTGGAGCGACTCTGTATTATTCATACATGTCTATTATTTATAACCAATTACACGCCATACACCAGGATTTCAAAAGAAAAAACAAGCAAATGTCAAGGTTGTAAGCTGAAACTGGTTAACAACTTTTAATGTAGGGGAAAAAGGCACTGAAAGGGAAAGCCAGAAATAAACAGACCCCCATCAAGGCTAAATTGACCCCCCTGGAGAAGCCGTCATATTATTCATCTCTTCCCAGGGTGTAAGAATAGAAGGTCTCCGTAGCAAACCCACTGTCCTAAGAGGATTTGTTAAGTACACAGGCAACAGATTAATCAAATTGACAAAGGGGAAGATTGCATGGAGGCAGTGCCTTATCTCTTCGAGGAAGGGAGGACTGTCACCCCGGTGAAGAATCAATACCGGCTTGTTAGAGAAACTCAAGCATGATGATTGCCTGCACATGCGTGGTTGATGTTCTGGGTTTTTGTTTTTTTATTTTATAATGTCAGTCGCAGACTTGGGCAGACAAGCTCATTTCTTCCGAGACAATCCAGAAAAATAGAAGGCATCAGATGTTGTGGCCAAATCAATGAAAGAGGCCAAATTGATAGGTTTATACATTACAAGTCAATATTTGTTTGTCTTACCTGCTGATGTCCCAAAGGTGCTTTGTCCAAAAGGCAACTGGACTTTCTTGGTTGTTGTTGTTTTTTTCCTCTCTGAAAATGTTTCGCTTCTCCTCCAAGATGCTTTTTCAGCCCTGACTGACTCATTATACTGAGGCCAAACTGAACCTACAGATTTCCATCAGCATGAAAAACAAAATTCTGGAGCTCTTAGATAATTTAAGAGGAAAAAATATCAGCAAATCCAGTGTCAAGTGTCCCGTTTTGTCCCGTTTTTTTTTCATGCTTGAGCTGGCTTGTCTAGATGTAGAAGGAAGTAACTACAGGTATTAAACTTTCTCCGAGCACTTCAAAAGAGGCATCTTGGCTTTCCTGTCTTTTCTTCTTTTAAAGGACAATATCAGAACTCAAAGAAGAAGTACGAGGTGGGTAGGATTCAAAGAAAGCATTTTGACCTTCACTCTTCATGTTCATCCATCCACTGAGCTAAACTTTCAGAGGTGAGATCAAAGGCAGCTCCAGATCTGTTCCACGTCAGTGTCCTATCCAAGCCAATGAAATGGTTTTCAAGATGGATTGTCTTCTGCAACAGTCTTGCGAGAACCTACTTAGGGTATCCAACAGGCTTATCCACAATGTGTGAATGATTCCAGACAGGGACAAATTAATTGTCCTGTGCCAAATGACTGTTCTATTTTTATTGTTGAATATCCAATCCTTCCTTTCTTCTAGCTAAAGATAGCACTGACTGGGACTGACCTCATTGCATTCTTGTCACAGTCACCTTATGATACAGGTTGGACTAACATTGAATGAGTAAGTGACTCAAAGGGAGCTCCGTGGTCAAGTAGAGCCTTGAACTTGAATTCTCCTAGTCTCAGCTCAACTCTTTAATTATTAAACCACAGGTACATGTTGCAATCGTATATCTGCTTTCATAATAGTAATTGAAAAGAAAACAGACTAGTAGAATAAAAAAAATTGGAAGGGACCTTAGAATTCTTCTAGTCCAACCCGCTACACCAGTTCAGACAGATGGCTATCCAATCTCTTTTTGAAAACTTCCAGTGTTGGAACACACACATTATCTATTCTTATAATAGATAATCAGAGTTGGAAGGGACCTTATAGGTTATCTAGTCCAACCTCCCACCCAAGTGGGAGACCCTACACCATTTCTGACAAATGGCAGTCCAAATCTCTCCTTGAAAGTCTCAAGTGATGACACTCCCAAAACTTCTGAAGACAACTTCTGTTCCATTGGTTGATTGTTCTCACTGTCAGAAAGTTTCTCCTTATTTCCAGGTTGAATCTCTCCTTGGTCAGTTTACATCCATTATTCCTTGTCTGGCCTTCGGGTGCCTTAGAAAATAGCTTGACCCCTTCCGCCTCTCTGTGGCAGCCCCTCAAATATTGGAAGATGCTCTCCTGTCTCCCCTGGTCCTTCTCTTCACTAGACTAGCCAGGCCCAGTTCCTGTAACTGTTCTTCATATGTTTTAGCCTCCAGTCCCCTAATCATCCTGGTTGCTCTTCTCTGTACTTTTTCTAGAGTCTCAACATCCTTTTTATAATGTGGTGACCAAACCTGGATGCAGTTGGGTTAGCTGGAAGCTGACATACAGTGTAGACATATTCATGAGCTTATCAATTCTTGATCCTTATCTGGTTTAAAAGTTGATGCCACATTCCAAATTACACAAATGTTTCTGCGTTTCACTGAAAAACAGTGAAAAACTGAAATATACTTTTTTTGTTTCTTTTGCAAGAAACATACTGATAAAACTAAGCCTGGTAACTTTTTTTCCCCTGCCCCCCGCTTGTCAACACATATTTTATTCTAAATTTTAGAAAAGACCAAGCTGCTCTTTAGAATCGCAATCTGTTTATATACTGTATTTGAGTAATTTGTATATCAAAATGCCAGGCTCTTATCTCAGAGCTGTAAATGGGTGGCATCCATTTCAAATCCAGTTTGTTGCAAAATTAATTTCTCTCTCTCGATCAGCAGCTTATCATGATTAATTCAAGCAATATTTTCCCTGCAATTTATATTTTGACTAAACTTTAACGTGATATGTAAAGGATGAACATTCCATTTATTTTTCTCTCTTCAATTAATACAGCAATTAAAATAAAGGGTGTAAAAGAACTTAATTGGGTTGCTATGGCTACTAATTACCCAATTTCTTTCCAAACCATGTGTTTTAGGTGGAATCAATCTGCGATAATTTAATTTCAGGCATCATGATGTCTATAAACAGGTTAAGGCATATGGCAAGATCGTTTTTAACTGAACTCTTAGACAATTTTCATTTTACTTGATCTGTCTTCCTAACACAGGCCTTTTCCCTCCATTAATTCTCCCATCAAAAAAGAGAGACAAAGATTTATGAGCTCAGTATCTATTTTTAAAGCATTTTGGACTAAATTATTCTCTCTATCTTTTTTAGCAACAATCAATGCTAAGCAGGACAATTTTAGGAGATCAGGAGTCACCAAATGCAGGTAAGCCTCAACGTACAACCACAACTGAGCCCAAAATTTCTGTCACTAAGCGAGACAGTTGTTAGTTTTTTCCCCATTTTACGACCTTTTCTACCACAATTGTTAAGAGAAACATTGCCGTTGCTAACTGAGTAACACGGTTGTTCAGGGAATCTGCCTTCCCTGTTGACTGCTCCCTTCACCAGAAGGTTGTGACAGCAGATCACATGACTTGAGACATTTCAACCGTCATAAATATGAACCGGTGGCCAAGCGCCTGAATTTTGATCACGTGATCATGGGGATGTGGCAATGGTTGTAAGTGTGAAAAATAGCCATGAGTCCCTTTTTCCAATGCTGTTGTAACTTTGACCGGTCACTAAATGTAAGTCATAAGTCATAAATAAAAAGGATTTATCTCTCTCTCTATAAAAGTGAAAAACCACTCCACGCATCATCACAAAATCTCCAGAACCGTAAAGCCTACAAACTTGAAATTTGCCCCCTATGTTTCTCTCAGCTTCTAGGTGCTCACTAAGAAAGGATTTTTCAAAATGAGCATCAAAGCATTAGTATTTCTTATATTATTATTATTAACATGCTCTGATGCTAAGGAGTTCTACTCCCCCTCCGCACCTGAAAAAAGAAAATCTTCCAAATGCAAAACACAAACAGAGGAGTTTCAGTTTCATAGCACCAAGCAGCTTTAGTCCAGAACAGTTGAGCTAAGCCACGCCCAGGCTCCTTGCTGTCTCCTTCTTGCTCACACAGCAAATACTGCTTCAGTTTCCAAACAGCCCTCAACTCACTCACACACTGACAGGACGCTAGCCAGATGAATACCAATGGATGCTGGTAGGCAGAGGCACAATTTTCCCCCTTATTTTTCTCCCCAAAAACTAAGTCCAACCACATAGTTTCATAGTGAAGCACGGGTATCGATTTAGTAGGATATATAGACGGTCTCTTCTATTCCACCCATATCTTAGAAAGAAGAAAACCAGGCCAAACCAATTCCCTGCAGTTGTCTTAAGAGGATCTTCAGTTCAACAGCCTGAAACCCTGAACCTTCTTACAGATTTTTGCTGCTGGCTTTTCAAGCTTCCAGCCAATTCCCTTGGGAAAAAAACAACAACATGGTTTGATCCACTTCCATGGGTTTACACCATTTTGCAGATTTTTTTTCCACAGCATTTCATTTTGGCTTATCGGATTACCCAGCCTCTGTGTCTATGTTAGCCCTCGATAAACTAGCATAAAAATCAAAGAACCCCACCAATAGCCTTGACCTTTGGAGAAAGCCAAAGAATACAAAGCAAATTAGGACATCCGTTGAAGAAGAGGGAGAGGCAGAGTCTCTCCACAGGAAAGGTCACATTTTATTATTTATGAAATTGAGAAGTACGATCTTCAAGAGGAAAGGTTGCTTCCAAAAAGGGTTAAAGTGTTAGGGAATAGCAAGTGCATTTTTAAAATCCCTGCTTGTACGCCCGTCAATGAAGGAAGACAACATGGGTTATTATTTAATAATGGTAGGGGCTTTGGAAAAAAAATATATGGTTCAACATTTTGAGTATTCAAAGCATGTTGGCTCAGCTGCACATGGTTTCACCCACCTCGAAGCAAGGATGTTGAAATTTCATGGCAAAAAGTTTAGTTTTGGGAAATGTGGGTTTTTCAAAATAAATGGTGGAAAACGGGAAGTAATTTTGGGATGAAATGTTGGGAGGAGGCGTTTAAGAATTGACAACTTGCGGAAATGGAATGGTTTTCTTCTTAGATGTTTCCTGCCCCGTCCTGAACCCAAATATCCAGAAAAGTGCCACAAATGACAACAAACTCTCTCTCTTGCGATGCCAGCTGGTGGAATGAGGTGGATCATACTGACAAAAATAACACTGCAATTTCATAAAACACAACAGTAGCAAAATCTTATGGACCTTACAGATTTCATTAAAAGTCACCACTCTTAGATGTAGGTTTCAAGTTTGACATGTTAGATATGGGCAAATGTACTTCGTTGAATGCCTGGAGATTGGCTTCACGCCAGTGAAGAAACTTATGATTTCTACCTGAAGGTCCTTTAGATGTTGTTGATCCACGAATCCCAGCCATACCAGATAGCACCCGTTGTTGGTGAGGGATAATGGGTATGGCTGTTCAGCAAACATCTGGAGATCCATGTGAACTAGGCTATTTAACCAGGATTGAACTTAAATTCATGGCACTGTCTGTCAACGTGCCAAATATCTTAAATAAAAGGCCATAATTTTGAGAAAGCAAATAGTTTGGCACCTTGCACAGTGTTAAGTTGCTTTAAGAGCCATGGTGGTGCAGTGGTTAGAATGCAGCCTTGCAGGCTGACTCTGCTCACTGCCAGCAGTTCAATCCTGACCAGCTCAAGGTTGACTCAGCCTTCCATCCTTCTGAGGTCAGTGAAACAAGGACCCAGATTACTGGGGATGATAGGCTGACTTCTGTAAGCCCCTTAGAGAGCTCTGAAAAGCTCTATGAAGCAATATATAAGTCTAAGTGCTATTGCTATTCCAAAGTAGTAGTCTTAGAAATAATCATAGTAATTAGCATTAACAAACCAACATTTTATCTTAGTTTTATTTATGCGTGATGTCAGTTATTTCCACCAGCAGAGAGTTGTAATTGAGATGAAAATGTCTCAGTTTGCATACCCATTATGTCAACACTGAGTACTGTAGATATCTCCTATGCTCAAGATCAGGAGAAGAGTAGTCAAAATTTTATTGATTCAAAAAAAAAAAAAAATTGAGTGAAAGAGATCTTGAGTTTAAATGCTGGAATGGGCTCATAAACAGGATTTGATTCCTGGCCTCTGCAGGAGGCACAACATCTGCACACAGATCACTCCTGTCATGTGCCTAATACAGCAACTTATCCAGCTGTGTTTGTGAGCTTCTGCTGGAAGCAAGTTCTCGAATACAGTTGAGTATCTGAAGAATACAGATTTATCACCATGCCTGGGGTGAAGCCTGATATCCAATGGAAGAAAACCCCAGTTCCAGCAGCTTTTCCATCAGTTTTGGCCAGCTTTCCAACTGCAGCTTAGTTTAACATCCTGTGCATTCTGTAGCTCAGCGGGAATGTCATAATCTTGAGAAAATTAAGCATTAGTGTTGGGATGGGTTGGGAAAAGTCTTTGCGGAATCAATTTTATCACATTAGTACATGGAGTTCACCATGAAATTATATCCATCGCTTTCCAACTCAGCAACACGGCACAGGGAGCAGCTGAAAGACACATACGATAGATCTTGGCTGCATCATATTTTGAAGGCTGAGTGAACTTTTTACAGGACATCAGCTTGCTCCAGATGTCAATGGAATCTAATTTAATGTATTACACTGTAATTATTTTATAGAGTACAAGCTGTAACTTGAATTAAGTAGCTGACACTGGGCTGTTCGTTCCTGACAGGGTGTATATCACCACTCTGCCCGAGCAGATAAAATTGCAAAGACTGACAAGGACCCTCCCTGATGGAGAATGATGGCAAGCAATTGTCAGAAGATGGTTTGAGCTTAGAGTATGTCCCATCCCCCACCTGCATGCATTCAGCAAGGTCTAACAATCAAATAGTACATCACGTTGTGTCTACTCAATCATGATGATTTTTTTTTAAAAAAATGCATCCATCTCTGCATCTTTAGTTTTAGGTTTTTTAAAAAGATGGATAGAAACCATCTCTTATGTTTTGTGTAAGCTCTTTTTGCCTGAGCCTTCAGCCAGTTTGTGGAGGGAACTAACACTTAACCCTTTAAACCAAGAACGATCAGATCAAACAACAGCCAATTTTGTTTATCTCTCAAGGACCAGCCCAGAAATATAAATGTCATTTGGCACGCCCTTTCGAGTTCCATGTTTGAAGGGATATTTTGGAAGCTTGCTCTGAGTCCAACACCATCCAGCTGAATTCTCAACAGTAATATTGCGATATGTGGCCGACAAGCGTTTCTGCGGCATGGCAGATAATTAAAAATGTTGATAGCCCATCTGGCCACTGGGCCCTTCTGGTTAGACAGAGATGGGGTAGGGCTAAGCAGATGGACCCAAACCAGCCAGTCCTTCTTCTTGAAAGTGACTTGTGTTGTTCCTAGACTAATGTTTCCCCACCGTGGCAACTTTAAGGTGCCCATTATTTAATTAGGGCAATCGCTGAAACCCTGACAGCATGGACTTCAACTCCCAGAATTCCCCAGCCAGCCCAACTGTGGGGAATTGCCTTACTCTGCTCACAAAACCCAAGCGACACCAGGAAGTTGACCAAATGAAAATCAAAACATGTGTGTGCTACCCATAATTGGGTAGACCAGGTTGATGTCAACAGAAAGCGAGGAGAGAGCAGTGTGGCAGCTTGGGAATTGAAAGTGCATTCCATAAATAGTTTTCAAAGATAGTGACAAGGTGACTGAAGTTTATGCCACGCAAAATTCTAACTGGAGAACTTGATTGATGATTCTTGGCTATCGATGTGTCTTATTGGAGAATATGAATTATGATACACCCAGAGAGTGGGAGAAAACCAGTCTCAAGGGTGACAATGAATTATGTGTCTCAGAGTTGGCTCTACCCAGGCAGTTCCAGACATATTAACTCCCAATAAATCCCTTTTAAGTTTTGGAAGTTTGGCTCGAGACTCATCATTTAATTGGGGTGACTGCCAGAATCCTGACAGTTGCCCTGATAGACCAGTCCCTCCGGAGAAAAAACACTTATTCCCTCCCTTGGTATAGTTGACAAAGCGAGGAGCACCCATGGCTTAGAGTTTTATACATCTACCTAATAAGTAAGTAGCCCAGGTTTGAATCCCACAATATTATCAATATAATCAACCACAATAATACACGGGGAAAACACTCGATACAAACTCAAGGTAAACCACTCCAAACATGATTGCAGAAAATACAACTTCAATAACAGAGTGGTCAATGCTTGGAATGTTCTATCCGACTCAGGCTCCTGAATTGGGGCTGAAAAGCAAAAATGGAAGCAGTATGCTCTAGCCCATAATTGGGTAGACCAGGTTGTTCTGATAGACCGGTCCCACCGGGGGAAAAAAAAACCAGCAAATCAAAGCGATTAATCTTCAAATCGATGTCTGGGGTATTGGGATACTTCATACTGGCTGGAGATTATGGTACGGAAACCGAAATCCAATGAATTCGGAGATCACAGAATTGGGCTACGGACTACATGTGTCCCCCGAATAGGTGAAATTTCCACTTCTTAGTAATACAAGCATTACATGCATTGCTTTGCAGTAATAAATTTATCCTTCTAATCCTATTAGAGTCAACAGGCACACTCTATGGAGAACGCATTATCAAAACCCACAGAAACACTGAATGAAAGGAATGAGTGTGTGGTTGTGTGTATGGAAAACAGAGTTCCCTGCAAAAGCCGCTTTTCAAGAGAAATAGATTTATGAGTATCCAAATAAACCACAGCACCAAAGGGTACCTTCTTCCCTACTTTGCATTTTAAAGCCATGCTCTTGTCAAACATCCCCTGTGCAGAAACCAGAGGAAAGGAATAAAATTACCCTCTTAGAAAGAGCATTTTACAATTCATCGTTGCGGCTAAACCAGATGCATCTCTGAGAAGCATGTAAGCATATTAGCTTTTTGAACACTACATAACAAAGCCCTTATTTACTTTGCACCTTTCAGACGTGTGGGATAAACTCAACATTTCTCTCCATTCTCCCCACCTCTATTTTAAATGCGCTACAAAAAAGTTAGTTGCGATGAGTTTTTATAACATCCTTCTAATATAGGTGATGGGCAACCGAAGGAGCTTTAATCCACGTAATGTATTAAAGAGATTGCTTTTTAACTAGGGGTTTTTAATTGGGGTCTTATTGGCCATTATGTGTTAAAGAGAAGAACCTGGAAGACTGAACAGGGATTATTTGTATAGGGATGCCCAAGAGTTTAATAACCAGTTCAGATATTTGCAGAGACGGTAGCAAAATTAATCCTAACCCCATTTGATGAAAATAGGAATGAAGGCCTTGATTTCTTACTAGGAAGATGATTTTACAATTGGGATGAAATCTCTAACCAAAAGAAAATGATTATGGATCAATGAAAGACCACCTCCTTCAAATGCAGGAGGTCCCAAATGCAATTTCCAATTTCTCTGGGAGTGAAGAAAACCCCTCTTCAAAACACTGGGGGGCTCTCTTGCCAATATTTTATCATGATAATAAGAGCAACCAGGTTATCAGCTGAGTCTATGCATTGGCTTAAGCCAAGGTTTGCCGATAGCTTGTTGAGTAAACTACAATTGGCTGGTTTAACGCATGATGGGCAGGTTTACATAAAAAAAGGAACTGAACAAGAACCAAATGACACTAGGGCTAAACACGATGGGTGAATTAACCAAGTGCCCTATAGGTTTCCACACCTTTTGAACCCTTCTAGCTGTGGCTATTGTCAATTGCAGAGCTTCTATAAAATATGAAAATCCAAATTCATTGCCCACTTTTCACAAAGCTAAAGGTTGCCTTTACCTTCACCTTACTATTAGTATCGAAATCTTTCCTTCGCTGCTGTTTGTAATGGAAGATTTTTTTTATGAGATCATCGCCTCAATTCAACTGATGATTTATTAGAACTTGACTACAAGAAGAGCAGAGCATCATCCGAGAAGACTCTCCTTCCTATAAGGACCAGCTGGATGCTCTTTGGGAGGCCTCAAAGGGCCTACTGCCTAGAAATTCAGAGTGTTAAAATTCAACCTATGTTGAAGGCACCTCCATGCCTGGAAGATACCAGAAAAGGTGTCAGAAAAGGTTTGGTGTATTCTCTGCTTGTAACTGTAAGGAAGATCAGCAAAATACCCATGCCATTGGCTACTACTCACCACTGTCTATTGCCAAAAAAGATGCGGTGTAGACATTGTTCAAGACGGAAGGGGATTCGCGATCAAACATGCCCTTGGTACGAATGGTTCCATTGGTAGGGTTAATTTCCAACCAGTCTGCTGGATCTCTGTTGGTGGAGTATCTGCCAAAATGAACAGACAATAATCAATGATACCAATAGAAGAGAATCTTTGTGGCTCAGGGTTGAACCATGAGGTCCTTGATGCTTTCTGAGCTTGGAGTTTTTCTTGCAGACGTTTCATTACCCAACTAGGGAACATCATCAGTGCTGGAAGGGAGTGGTGTTTGGGGGGCAGAGGAGGAGGAGGACTGTGGAATCCCTGGTGCTCTCTGAACTCAACTGTTTTCTTGCAGACATTTCATCACTCTATGGGGTAACATCATCAATGCTAGAAGAGGGTGGGGTTTTAAGAGAGGAGGAGGAAGAAAAGGACTGTGAGGTTCTCTCTAAGCTTGGTTTTTTTCTTGTGGATGTTTCATTATCCAAGTATAGAACATCATCAGTGCTAGAAGAGAGTAGAGTTTGTGTAGTGGAGGAGGAGGAGGAGGACTGGGAGGTCCTTAATGATTTCTGGGCTTGGTTGTTTTCTTTGCAGACATTTCACAACCCAGGTAGGTAACACCATTACTTAACAACGACAGCAAAAAGACCATAAAATTGGGTACAACTCACTTAACAAGGTCCCAATTGTGGTCATAAGTTGATGATTACCCATAATATTTGTCTTTGTGTAAATAAATACAACTGCAATCTCAGTCCTTGAGAATACATGACAAAAACTACACATATTCTTTAAACCTATATCACGACGCGACAAAGACATGAGAAAGTGAGAAACAGGAGAAAGGAATGGAAGGTATGATAAGAATATTTTTATTCCCTTGAAAGCAACTCCTTCTTTTCATCCAGATTCTTAAATTTCCTTGTGTTTTTTAGACAAGCAATAGCCAACGGTGGCAGGGATCTACACATCCATGTTGGGAGGGAAAAGATGGACGCTCCATTGGGTCTCAACTCAAATTTCTAAATGCTACCTTCCCACTCGAGATTCTGTACTGTGCCCCTTAGATCCGTGTTTCTCAACTCCGAAAACTCTAAGATGTGTGGACAAGCTGGGGAATTCTGGGAGTTGAAGTCCATACATCTTAGACTTCCTAAAACTGAGGAACGCTACCATAGATCTTGACTCTTTGTTGAACAAAGGCAGATGCCTTGTCAGTGATGTCACAGAGATGTTTGTGACTGTAGAGACAAAGCATCGCGTTCCCCAAAGCACCTCATTCACACCAAATGACAATGGTGCTATTGGCACCATCAGGAATGATTAGAAAGGAACAAAGAACAAGCTGTTGTGATTAGCAAATGATACAGTCTATCAGCTCTGCCTAAGCCTGTTTTTCATAACCATCAAAGCCCAGATCCGCAACAGCATCTTATGATCCATAGTGATGAATACACTGCGCGACAACAACAGTGCGTCTAATTATTTCATGCCATTCCTTTATTCCTTTAAAAAGAATAATTCTGAAACAAAGATGCACATCAGTCTAGGAGACAAGGTAGCTGAACTCATTGCAAGCTGAAGAATATCCCATTATCCCTAACAATATGCTTGTGTGTGCGATACATGCATGTGCATGTACTCCACACGTACAAACACAAACACACACACACACACACTGCTCAGGTTTTGTAGAACAATTGGGAAAGATTAACCAGTGTTTCTACATTCACAAATGGTACTACCTTGGAGAAATGGGCAGCTCTCGCCAATCTGTTCTAATTGTGCAGCGAAGATAAATTACACAACATGTAATTTGACACAGAGCATTATTTCTCTTTCCCCCCAAATTAAATCTTCTCTCAAATTTTACCCATTGTAAGTACATAATATCCCTTAACTAAGGCGATTGTTCCTTGCTCAGATTCTTTTAATATGCAAATATGAGCTTCGATTACCCGAAGAATAAAAATAAATATATATGAAAAATAAAATCAAAGCAACATAGATTTAGAAGGTGTGTTTGGGAGTGATCCAAGAAGATTTCGCCTGCCCTGTTTGTAGACCACTCTACTTTCCAAATCTATATATTTATACCTTTCTGGAAACTAGGGTTAGTTCTCAGTTGTAGAATGAATATATCCAAATTGGCTTAAATCCACTAAGAACAATGTTAAATTTCATGTGAAAGAGAACTGGGCAATTAGGAAGAACTAGAAGCTGAAAGACCTAACAAGATTTATACGTCCATCACAATGGAAAGCAAAATGAATGTGTTAATTCCTAGCTCACCTCTTATTTTGTCTACAGGAATGTAGAATTACTGAGTTGGCAAGACGTATTTAGCCCATCAACCCAACTTGTATTCATTGAAATACCAGATACTGTAACATTCCAGACAGATACAGATAGTTCTCGACTTACAACTGCTCATTGAGGGACCATTAAAAGTTACAACTAGACAGACAGACAGACAGACAGACAGATGATAGATCTTACAGCAGTTCCAGACTCCTGGGGTTGTGTGATTGCTCTTTGTGACTTTCTGATCTTTTATTGTATACCTCTCAGAGTCCCATTCTGAGAGAGACGGGCAGTTCAAAACTGTGAAAAATAAATCAATAAATAAAACGTTCAAGGCCATTTTCTACTTTTGTTAACCATTCTTGCCTTACCTAAGTGGTGTTATGTAGCTTTAAGCAGAGGTGGGCTGCTGCCGGTTCGGACCAGTTCTAGCGAAACCAGTAGTTTCAATGATCAACTGGCCCACCCACCTGGCCCCATCCTATCCTGTCTTACACTTCCTTCTTTGGCAGCTCAGCTGATTCGTGCAGCACAGTGAATTACCACGCCTCAGCTGTTCTACTTACCAGAGAAGGCTAGAAGGTGAGCTGGAGAGGTTCAAATGGGTGTTTATTGAATGCTGCCACATGCACGCATTCACAGAACTTGGTTGTGAAACCACCATTTGATTTGATTAAACATTTCTCCCCCCGCCCAATCGCCAGGTCTCAAAAACCTTTTGATCCAGAAGGGGACTGTCTCTTCCACTTATCTACCTGATGCCAAGCTTGTAAATGCAGATCAGTTTCAAAATCCAAGTGGAATCCAAGTGCCTTCAAATAAAAACTACATTTGGGGCATGTTCCCTTTTTTTTTAATCCTCTTGTTTTTTGGGGGTGAGGAAGAAAGCATGCCATAAATGTTAAAAAGTGCTCATCCTTCCACAGAGGCCAGATGCGTTGGTGATGAAAAAAATGGAAAAAGTTCCTCCTCAAGAAAGATGTAGGAAAACCCTAAACTCTTGTCTCTGCTTGGTTGGCTCTGCACCTAATCTCCTGCCTTCGTTTGACTGTTCATTTGGGAGGCCATAAGCTACCTGCGTGCTTTTTTCCATTAAATATTTGATGATAGAAAATGCAGGAGTCTGCATGTGTTAGCAAAGCCATGATAACACGTGAAATGTGCAACGGGCCATAAAAACACTTCCTGGAGTGTGGAGAGATTTCAAAAGATATTTTTTTTTTTCTTCTTCTTCTTCTTCTTCTCTTTTCTGCCCTCAGGATCCAGGTGAATTCTGCACTGAGATGTGAACTCAATAAATAACAAAACTTAAGGGTGTGCTATTCTTGTACAAAGCAGGGAAAAATGCTCTAATGTTCCCATTTAAACTCTCCTTTCAAACTGCAATGAACCTGGATTGTTGATTATATAGATAGTCATTTAAAGGAAGGTCAGCAATGTCTAAACATCAAACATTTGGGCTTTTCTATTTAGTATTAGACTCTTAAAATGACATTTTATTGCTGTAGACTTGTTTCAAAACAGTCTTTTAAATACAACATGATGTAATTTCGAACTGGACTGATTTTACATTGTAAGATGCCCCGGGAAATCTATTAGTCTAGAGAGGCAGCTCACAAATATATTCAGTCCACAAAAAACACCACAAAGATTCAGGCAACAGACTTATTTGAATGGAACAGAGCCTTATTACAAGGGGCTTATCATGATTCCAACTAATCTGTGTTTTTTTCTTTACCCTCAGCTTTGTCCCTCTCTCTGGACAATAACATCAAGGTAACCATTTTATTTTTGCTTTCTATGACATATTTTGTGTTGCAAAGTTGAGGTTTGAAAAGCTATGAGGTGAATGAAGATGGGTTTTGAGAACTGAATCAGTATTTGAGAATTGATCGCTGAAGCCCATTATGGCCCCAACATCTACCCTATACTCATGTCCAAGGGTGGGAGAAGTTGGACCTTGAACCCAATGAGATGATCTCCCAAACTGATCAAGGAGAGATTCAACCTGGGAATAAGGAGAAACTTTCTGACAGTGAGAACAATCAACCAGTGGAACAGAAGTTTCCCTCGGAAGTTGTGGGAGCTTCATCACTTGAGACTTTCAAGAAGAGATTGGACTGCCATTTATCAGAAATGGTGCAGGGTCTCCCGCTTGGGTGGGGGGCTTGGATTAGATATTTTATTTATTTGGTTTGTCAATGGCTTACAAGATAATAGGTGTAAGTAAAAACATAGTTATGAATACATGGATACATATAAGAAAAATAAAAAATGAAAGAAACAATAGGACAAGGATGGTAAGCACGTTGGTGCGCTTATGCACGTCCCCTATAGACCTCTTAGGAAAGGGGTGAGGTCAATAGTAGACAGTCTAAGGTTAATTTTTTTTTTAACTTACAAGGTCCCTTCCAACTCTGTTAATCTGTAATCTGTAAATGGGAATTGGAGAGACAACAAAACAAAAAGCACACTGGGCCTTTTTAAAATTCCTGAGATCTTTAAAATAAAAACAAGTCCGTTTTCTTTAGGCAGAAGCTTGAAAAATAAGGTTTCTTCCAGAAAAAATGAGTGCAATTCTCTGTGTGCATTTAGTATTTCTGAAATAATTCTACATCTATAGAAAAACATGTTTTTCTTTCTCTCTCTCTCTCTCTCTCTCTCTTTCATTCTTCTCTCCTGATTTATCACACCTATCAGTCCAGATATTTAGCAAGCTGTTCTTAATCATATTTTTCCAAAACATATTTTAAATGGGAGAATAAGGGATGAGAGAAAGATAAACTGTCAGATATGCCCATTCTTTATCACCAGAGGATAGAAGTTTGGAGAAAAAACACCAAAGGTATTAATGGTATGTGCAGAAATTAAAGGAATTGTTTTGGGAGGGGAACAGAATATCTCAAACCTGTGGTTTTGCTGGGAAGTGTGAACCCAGATGCAAAAATTCCTTCACCCGATTAAAAATGGCAAAGGATTACTTACAAGGCTGCAAACTACAATAACAAATCAAAAGGACAGATTTATATCCTTCTGCCTTTCCCAGAATCACCACTTTCCAGATGCTTAAAACTGATATGAAGCCATATTATTATCATTTTTGGCCGACCCAAGTCAAGAATAGTTCAGCAATGACTCCTTAAGCATAATGCTTCATGCTGCATATTTCACAATTGTCTGAAGGCTCCTGTGGCTGCAGTTGCTGGAAAACATGGCTAGATTCAAAATGTTCTTCAAGAAAGTGAAAAGCTGGTGTCTTTAGCATTGTGAGGTGACATATATTAAAATCTATCCGACGCTCCACAGAATCACAAGAAGCCAATATATGCTGCTAGACTGTCCTTTATATCATAATAATAATAATCACCATCGTCTTTTAAGGACCCAATAACCCCTTGCAGGGTGGAGTCCAGGCAATTGAATGGAGCTAGCAGAGTGTTTAATGGCCAGATGCCCTTCCTGTCACCAATGCAGAGTTTTGTTCAGTAGATATATTCTCAGTGTGCTGGAGAGAGAAATATCTGCCTCTACTGAGGATCAAACTCACAGCCTCCTGATTGTGAGGTGAGAGCTGCACCTCTAGGCTACTGCACCACTCCCTAGAAAGTCCTCCTATTGTAACTGGGGGCTTTCTCACCTTTTTCACTAGAACAGCCCCACCAGGAATGAAGTTGAATATGACTTTCCCACTTAGGATGGTCTTCAGCAGAGAGCTAGTTTGGTCAAGTGGTGAAGGCAGAAGGTTAGAAACTGGGAGAGTGTGAGTTCTAGTCCTGTCTAACATGAAAGCCAACTGGGTGACTTTGATCCAATCGCCAGGAGATGATTGATCTGTAGTCCTGCATCAGGCATGAGAGCCAACTGGGTGACCTTGGGCTAGTCACTTTCTCTCTCAGCCCCAGGAAGAAAGTTATTTTTAAAGGTTGTTGGGTGGATCTCTGCGTTTCAATAAATGCCTATTATTTAATTATGTTTTTAAGTGCTGGCACTTTATTTTATTACACGTTTGTATAGTAATATTCTCACAATGTGTGAATTCTGCCGGTTGACCAAATCAATCAATCAAATGCTAATTTCTTTCCTCCAAAATTCTGGGAACTTATACATTCAAAATAAATTCAAAAACTCTTGGAGAATGTTTTGTGCTCAATCTGGTTTGCAGGATCGATGTTTGCATTGATACTTTTTTTTTTTAAGAGTTCCAGCTTTTTTTTTTTTTTTAGTTTAAAACTTGTGTTTCTTGCAAATTGTTCCAGCAGAGGTATTGTGGACCATCCTTATCTACAAAGACAAGGACCAATTTGAGAGCTCTTCCTGAACGACTAATTGACGGTTTTGAGAAGTAAAAAGAAAAAAAGCAAGCTTTAGGGACATTTTCTCTTTCAATCTGGAGGGGCAGATCGCAGTGAGAGCAACCTTACTGAAAGGTTTCCTGGGGATGTTACTCAAACGGCTTCCTGAGATGATAATTGGAGTCATCTGGCTTAATTGAGCACTACTTTTGACAATTAAGTCTGGGTTGTTCTTCAGAAGAAAAAAGAAGAAAATCATACGAGACACACTTAAAAGGATGAGTGAAACAAGGTTCAAATCATATGAATTTGGGGTTAGTTGCATCTAAGAGTACATTTCCACTTATTCAAACTTCGTTTGACAAATGTTCAAAACCATGCATACCAAGATACAAGAGCATAAACTGGTTTGCAGACCAAATAAATTATCTCCTTTCGATCAGGAGATTTATTTTAGGGGCTCCATCAGACCTTCTTTTTGGTCACCACGCTATAAAAAAGATGTTGAGGCTCTAGAAAAAGTACAGAGAAGAGCAACCAGGATGATTAGGGGACTGGAGACTAAAACATATGAAGAATGGCTACAGGAACTGGGCTTGGCTAGTCTAGGGAAGAGAAGGACCAGCAGAGACAGGAGAGCAGTCTTCCAATATTTGAGGGGCTGCCACAGAGAGGAGAGGATCAAGCTGTTTTTCAAAGCACCTGAAGGCCAGACAAGGCATAATGGATGGAAACTGATCAAGGAGAGATTCAACCTGGAAAATAAGGAGACATTTCCTGACAGTGAGAACAATCTATTTCCCCCCACTTGAGTATTGTAGAATCCTTTCATTGTATTTCAGATGAATGCTTATTGCATTTTAGATATGCTTTATTGTACTTGATGACACAGAGATGTTAGATAGTTGCAGTGATTGTGGAATCAATGAAAAAAGCTAATTAGAGCAGTTGCAAGAAGGATTTGGCACAATTGCATTAGAATACCTGTAACGCAGGATTATTGAAATAAGTTATCTAAACTCCCCCCCTGCTATCTAAATTCAAAGCATATACATGAGCAGTAGTTATGAGATAATGTGTCTATTTTATGACTTTTCATTCCTCATTTTTGCAAATCTATCTTAAAGCAATTCACTGCATGTGTTCTTTTTTAATCCATTAAACCTTCTTTATATTTTGGTGCAAAATCTTACCCATTTCTGTTCACTTTCCCCCCTCACGTATTTGCTTTTTGCAAACAGATGCCTGTGACAGATACTTTTGTCTTTATTTTCATGAATATACATCTTTTTATGCAGATTCCCCTCTTAATGCACTTTCTTTCGACAAATTATGCTGCAAGAAATCCCAAAACATTTGAACAATCATGTTTCAGTTTATGTATTGCTTAAAATTCAAAACGAGCAGAGTTTACCTCCAACCGTGAACTAAATAAAATGCTCTCCCACCCCTAATGAGCAGAAACATCAAAGGAGAAGGCAAAAGTGGGTTACAGCTACCCAAAATAACCCTACAGGATATTATTCAGTTTGTCAGGTTAAATGTGGAAAAACAATGGAAACCTGAGAGCTAAAAATGATTAAACTCTAATCATGGTGCAAGCTACTGAACCAAAAAAAAAAAAAATGCCTCAAGTATTGGCCACCACTGATTTCAAAGAGGTAAAAAAGAAGTAATTTTTGATATGGTCACAAAAGCTCTAAAACACGAGGTCCCCTAAAACTGGTTGCTGGCTTTATTGAATGAGACCCCTGGGTAAGTGCAATCTTTCATTGTCCTAAGAGGTGGCCATGCAGATGTGCACATATTGCCAAGGGTTTTCTCTGAATCGGTTATGGCTAGTCTAGTGAAAAGAAGGATGTCAAGCCTGAAATTGACATATGTGTAGCCATTTTAGCTAGGCTTAGTATATATTCTTTTTCTTACTTTCTCTGCGCCAGTCATGGGGGAAGGGTTTCAGGCTCGCCACATTCTTAAGGGGGGAGGAATGGAGATAGAGAGAGTTGTTTAGGCTAGGTGGTTCTTCTTCCTGTGGGAAAATGAGCTGTCTGTGCTTGGGCCCCTTGAGGTGGAGATTTATGACACCAAGCAACATTGAATTACTTCTGTTGGAGAATGTGACTTTTGGCGGTTGTTTCTAACTTGTAATATTGTGGGATAATCCCGGGTTGTGTCAGATCTGGAATTACCATGGACTTTGCCAATTTGATGCTTTCCTAAATAAAAGAATTTGTTTTGGAAGATGGACTTTGTTCTTTTTTTAAAAAAATGGATTTCATCACTTGGAAACCTGACAAAGGACTAGGGCTGATATGATAGCAGCCTTCCAATATCTCAGGGGCTGCCACAATGAAGATGGGGTCAACCTATTGTCCAGCACCTGAAGGCAGGACCAGAAGCAACAAATGGAAACTAATCAAGGAAAGAAGCAACCTAGAACTAAGGAGAAATGTCTTGACAGCGAGAACAATTAACCAATGCAATGACTTGCCTTCAGAAATTGTAGGTGCTCCATCACTGGAGGCTTTTAAGAGAAGACTGGACAGCCACTTGTCTGGAATGGTATAAGGTCTCCTGCTTGAGCAGGGGATTGGATTAGAAGACCTTCAAGATCCCTTCCACCTCTCTATCCTTTCATCCTAACTCAAGTTTTGTACCTGTTGTTTTCTTGACAGCTTCGGTACAAGCTTTTCCAAGGTCATCTTTATGGCTTCTGACAAATGCTGACTAGATGATAAGAACAATGGATGGAAACTAATCAAGGAGAGAAGCAACCTTGTCTGAAATGGTATAGGGTCTCCTGTTTGAGAAGGGTGTTGGATTAGAAGACCTCTAAGACTTCTTCCAATTCTGTTATTCTGCACATAGTTCCCGGTGGTTGAATCAATGCTAGGAGCAAAAGATTGTTGACTCCAACTCATATGCCTTGGTCTTATTTGTCAAAAGCTGCAAGTCTGCAAGCATTTTTCGGTCATTTAACCAACCAGTCTTCATGATGAAAATGAACAATTAGTGCAGGAGAATGTGTTAAAGGGAGAAACAATGGGAGAGATTCATGCCATAGGGATGCGTTCTACAAAAAAGACTGCTTTGATTTTTTTTTTTAACCCTACTGAATGGAAGGCATGTTGGAATCAAGGGAACTTAAAACCATTTGTGACCATCTGCTTTCCTCTATGATAAGACTCTGTCCATACAGATGTATTGGAAGATGGACTATAGATTGAGCCTTGTTTCGTATTGTGGGAGTGATTGAAACGCCCAGAAGAGTGATTGTGCAGGAATAACACAGCCCATATCTTGTCTCTTTCAGTGTGAGTCTGATATCAGCTGGAGGCAATTTGAAGCATTGGTGTGACTGTATACGTGAAGTGGCACCAGCTTTATCTTTCACAACCATGTGCTGTCTTGCCAGCTTTGCCAATGGCGCCATCAGCCTAACAGCCCGAGAAGCCATTCTTGAAAGATTATCTTGTTTCTCCAATTTTAGGAAAGAAGAGGGAAAAAAAAAAAAACTAACCCAGAAGGGAGAGATTGTAGGGAAAAGAGAAGAAATGATCATGGTTTCATGTCGCTTGGAGGAATGTGTGTTCTTTTGAATTGCAACATCATGTGTGATAAAGAACCCATCCGACGATGTGGCAAGCTTTCAACGAAGCTTAAAAACTACAAGCAGATTTAAACGTTGGCCTGTTGAGATGTAGAAACTTTTCCAAGATGCTCCAGATCCTTTTTCACATTTGAATCATTTGAATGGGAAACAAATTCAAGCCTGAAGGGAAGAATTCAATCCTAACACTGTGTTGTTCTACTTCAGTTGATGGGGATCCTACAGTGGACATCAAAAATAAAAACATCGCCTTCATAGTATAGAAGCTCTAATAATCATGTGTAATTTCATTTTCAATCTATATTATCCATTATCCATTATCCAAAATTAGGGATGCCCTAATTAATTCATGAGCCTTGAGCCAAGTGTAAAAAAAATCCAATTATTTATTAGAGCAACATGTTGCACTTTTCCCAAGTGCAGTTGGTTCTGCCCTACGTAATTTACTGTCCACCTGTGACCCTGTTTCCCACCTCCTCCCAGGGTGTGTCATAAATCACATTCTCCAATGAAGAACTTTCACAGGCTGTAGAAAATGCACCTCTCTGGTTGGCTCTGGTAACCTGGGACATAATCTGGAGAAAGGTATGCATGGAATGTGCTTCTGATCATAGCAACCGAACTGCTCCATCAGATCTCCCCATCTCCTTCTTATAGCAACACGAGAGCAAGCCAGGAATGCTTTACAAGTTGACATTTGGCTCCCCTCACTTCCTGAAGGCAATTGTATTTGGGCAAAGCAAATACAATTTGAGTCCAGGTATAGAATTTAGGGGTGCGACCCCCCCCCCCACACCAGGCTTTTTTGGATTTTCTGCATGGAATTTTGCTATAAGGCAATCAGCCTGGATGTTCCTACTCTTTACCCAAGATGCCTCTGATAAGGTGTAGCCCTTCCATGTAAGGTAGCCCTTATGTAAGTTGACAGCTTATATAAATATCAAAGCAGGTAAGACCATACAGTATAGGAGTCCCTAAATTCTCCATATTTCCTCAGCGTAAAATCTTCTTTGGAGGTGGCACTTTGGAGGTCCTCCCCTGCTTAGCTGTGAGAGACAGCTAGAAAATGGCCTCCTCCTTGGGGAACCTCCTGCACTAAAATAGTCTCACCCCCCACCCTCTAAAAATTGAATGTGTGTCTCTGGCCTTTCAGTATTATTTTCATTACTAGCGTCATAGTGTACTATTTCAATCAATGTAATCTCTGGTGAGCCTGTGTTATTTTAGCATTTTATGGTCTTTTTTCTTAGTTATTTTTTGATGTGCATTTTTAATTGAACTGCACTAGAGAATTGCTACCGCTTTTTTAGAACAAAGAAACAACAGACTATTTAATGTTTTCAAGATTAGTAAAATAGATATGTAATCTTAACTCTTCTTGCTCTCTGGGAAAGATAAAGGTTTCCCTGTCCAGTTATGTCCATCTCAGGGACATGGTATTTATCTGTGTTGCTTGACTGAGGGAACCAGCGTTGTCCAAAGACACTTCTGAGATTATGTTTCCGGTAGGGCTATATGCCAAGGCACAGAGAACATTGTTATCTTCCTACCAAAGTGGTACCTATTTGTCATTCGCCTGGTGGAGACTGACTCTGAGGGAGAGGAGGAACAGCTGACAGGGAATGGAAGTTTGGCTCCGGAGGTTGTGGAGGAGGCTGGGGAAGGGCAGAGGCCAACTGGGCAGTCAGAGGAGGACCCAGGCCCATCCCCTATCCATCCTAGGGCACACAGGGAGGAGAGGATCAGGGAGAGATGTGGTCTACTGGGGAGGAGAGGGCCTTGATCCTCTTCATGGGTTGCAGCTGTGACAACTGGATAAGAGGACGGACATGCATACAGGCAAGTGCTGGAAACAAAGCGTGGAAATATCTCTAGTTTATTCTTCCTCTCTGAGTTTGGTGTCCTGTGTGTCCTGATATGTGTGGACATCTTCCAGCCCTTATCTTGCATTGTTTGTGTTGTTTTTTACTCTTTATAATTTAAACAGCATTTCCTCCTTCTTGTAACTGTTTGTGTGGGAGTTTTTTTTTGTCTCCAATCAAGGATATTTGGAGCTTGGAAGCAAAATGAAGGAATAAAAGGGGCTTCAGCTGTTTTTTGTGACTGTGTTTATTTTGTATCCCACCCTGGCTCATCACACTATTTATCTACTTGCATTTGCATTCTTTTGAACTGCTAGGTTAGCAGGAGCTGGAACAAGGAATGGGAGCTTACCCCATCGTGCAACGCTTGAGTCTCAAACCCAGACTGTCAGCTTTCCAGATGACAAGCTGAGCGTCTCTCTACAATGTAGAATTCCAGGGATAGATCTTCAACACTTGCTGGTTATTATCCCTATACATTGCTGCTTCCAGATGCTGATTTGAACCCTCTTTGTAATAAGGTCTGGCCCACAACTCTGAGCTCTAACCCTCATTGAACCCTAATCTTGATCTCTTGATTCCTCCAAGGAGCTGAAGCTCATGCCTTCTCCCAGAATGACTAAGCCTTATGTTCTGTATCGTCTATAAATTTCTTTATTTCTTAATAAATATACTGTGGATCATCTGCCTTGTAGAAAGGCATTTTTGCTGGTAATTTATGGCCTTTCTGATGCCTAACAAAATGTGTGATTGCGTTTATACTCAGAATCTATTTTCCAGAAATTGGACGACTTATATTAAAAAGTTAATGAGCAAACACATCAACCCACCCACACCAATTGAATTTCAGGAGATATTTCTTCGATTACTGTCACATTATGGCAAGCAGTGGGATGGGAACCAGGCACTCAAACATGTCAGCAGTTTCCTAACTGGAGTTAAATACAATTCTAATAGCAACTGCTACAAAACAATTCTTCAAGAAAGACCAGGAAACAGAGAGGGCATAATTAATCCCTTTGCGGTTATGCCAATGGATGTTGGGTTTCATCAGGTTCTCAGGTCTGCTTGAAGAAGTTGGTATCAGAGGATGGAACCATTTGGAAAATTGGTTTCATGACTCAGAGCTTATGGGAGCTCTGCGGAAAGTCAGCTGGGGACCAGCTGGAAAAATAAGGGTAAGAAGAGCGTGCAACTTCTTGCTTGGTGCCACTGATTTCAGTTTACTTTCAGACATGCTTGGGAATCATAATGAAGTATCACCCACCACACTCATGAGTTCTTCAAAGCCTGGCACTCCACAAGCAATTCCATCAACAGACACATTGACCTACAACCAGCCTATGAACCCTTCAGAATCCAAATCAACCACAAAGCCAACTAGAGACAGCACTAACCATCAACCAACCCATGCAAGCACCACCATCCAGCTCTTCATCTCCCAATGACTCACCTGAGGTAAACCCCCCCATCACAAGGCCCTTACTTGAAGTGACCCATACCTGACCCATTACAGCACCACTACACGACCCATATCTGATGTGACCTTCCCATCACAAGACCTACTGCCCACACAAAGCCCTTATAAGCAGGAGAACACCAACATTGACATCTCCTAAACTCCGCTGAAGATGTTAACTAGTCTGGTAACGGGATGTTAAGAAACTGACCCACAAGCTCAGAGAAGGAATCTTCACTCTCCTCTTACACAGGGGTGGGATTCAAATTATTTAACAACCAGTTCTGTGGGTGTGGCTTAGTTGGCGGGCATGGCTTGGTGGTCATGTTATTGGCTGGGCGTGGCCAACTCAATATCACTCACATCAAGGCACTATCTCCTCGCCTGGCTTCTCGTGACTGTGGGGAGGCTGCAACAGTTGTAAGTGTGAAAAATGGTTATAAGTCACTTTTTTCAGTGCCATTGTAACTTTGAATGGTCACTCCACACAAGCAAAGTACCAGCAAAGGAGGGAAAAAAAAACTCCAGAGAAGTTCCAGAGACAGGAGGTCTAGTCCTGCCAAGAATGTAATAAGGGTTAACGGAGGGGCAGTTTCTGTAAGCAATACCAGAATGTTTCCTTCCTGCCTTCCTTACAGGATTAGGCCAGTAATTTCTTCTAACAACTGGTTCTCTGAACAGCTTAGAATGTTAACAACCGGTTCTAGCGAATAGGTATGAACTGGTAGAATCCCACCCTTGCTCCTACACCCAAGCTACAGGTATTTGCCATTATTACAAATGAGGTAAAGGTAAAGGTTCTCCTCGCACATACATGCTAGTCGTTTCCGGCTCTAGGGGGTGGTGCTCATTTCCATTACAAAGCTGAAGACCTAGCACTGCCCGAAGACGTCTCCATGGTCATGTGGCTGGCATGGCTAAACACCGAAAGAGCACTGAACGCTGTTCCCTTCCCACCAAAGGGGTCCCTATTTTTCTTTTTGCATTTTTTATATGCTTTCGAACTGCTAGGTTGGCAGAAGCTGGGACAAGTAATGGGGGCTCATTTCATTACGCAGCGCTAAGGATTCGAACTGCCAAGCTTTCTTAACCGACAAGCTTAGCATCTTAGCCGCTGAGCCACCACACCCCTTTCGATGAGGGAATCAAATGAGGTATCATTCCTCAAACGGAACTGCAACCCACCAAGGTCTTCTGGAAATGCAAATGTTTTCCTCACTGCATTTATGAATTATATCCCATATTGTTTTCATTTTTAACGCGAGTTTCACCTTGACTTTCATCACGCTAACCCTGGCATGAGACAGGCCATTCTAATGGATAAAATCATGGATGCAGAAGAAATGTTTTGGCATTTTTATACAAAGAGTGTGTCATTTTTTTTTAATCCCTTGGCTGGATATTTGATATTTATCAAATATTTTGCCTTTCTGTGTGAGCACCGTTTCTGCTTTAAAGCTTGTAATATAGAACAAGGTGGTTTTGAAGGACTTCTTATTTATTTTTGTAAAAGG
>NW_020769373.1:5123215-5155512 GCF_900518735.1 Pseudonaja textilis | reverse complement strand
AATAATAATAATAATAATAATAATAATAATAATAATAATAATAATAATAATAATAATAATAATAATAATAATAGCTTATCCATTTTAGCAATCCTTCCTTGTAGCATTAGTCCTTCTCTTATATTTCCATGTTTCTAGCTTCTGTTTTTATTGGTTAACTATTGATAAATTGAGTCCCATGTTAGAAAGTATTCAGTTTCTTCCTTTTCCTTAATTTTAAGCATTAGTCTAGTTGCTATTGATTATTCAAAGCACTCAAACGATGGATAAGATGACATTCCAGAGTAAAGCTGAAATTCTATGGCTGATAAATAGCACATCCTTGCTTTTGAAAGATTATTGAGAAAGAAAACTGTGACTAAACCTCTCTTTGAAAACCCCATCAAGCAATCTATTTCTTTCTTTCTTCTGTAAATATAGAAATTCAGTAACAACAATATAAAGCTACAGTACTTGAGAATGCAATGGTCAGGAATAAAAAATATATTCAATGCATTTGAAAATGGAGTGTTTTAAAGGTAATCTACATTTAACTGCTCTTTTGCAGTTACGTTATAATGTGTCTCTGTTCTTTTTGACCTGTGTGGATGAGAAGGTCTTCTGTATTGAAATAAGGGGAAATTATCTCAATTTTTATTTCCCATAATATCACATACACCTTCTCTTTCTCTTCCTATTGAAAATACTCCATCGGGTTACACTAAAAGTTTTATGGGAAAAAGATAATACTGGAATTATTTAAGGCAATGTTTTTCAACTTTGGCAACTCTAAGAGGTGTGGACTTCAACTCCTAAAATTCCCCAACTAGCATGTTCTGGGAGTTGAAGTCTACACCTCTTAAAGTCACCAAGGTTGAGAAACTCTGATTTAAAGGATTAGATCAGGGATCTCCAAACTTGGCAACCTTAAGAGTTGTGGACTTCAACTCCCAGAATTGGCTGGCTGGGGAATTCTGGGAGTTGAAGTCCACAAGTCTTAAGGTTGCCAAGATTGAAGATCCCTGGATTAGATAGTAAGAGTGAATGAATCAATCAAGATTCAATCTGAATTCAAAATCTGAAAGTGGCAACATCTAAATTTGAGATTTAAGAAAAGATTTGACCCTAGACCATATAATCCAGGTAACTACAACTACTTCACTTTCTAGTTGAACGGGATGAAAATAACAGGAATGGTCTACCCTTTAGAAGATATTAAAGCCTGCACAGTTCCATCCAAGTGATTGACAGGTTTCACAGCAATATAATTTTTCCAATATCTCCTCTCTGCCTGCTTTCAGATGGAGGAAGCAGAAATGAGAAAATGATAGCACAACAGATCTGAATTGTTGAGAAAAAAAATCTATAATGAAACAGTGCTAAACTAATGTAAAAAGTAGTACCTCATTCCTACCTGAACTGGGGAAAACAAGAGTTTAAAAATAGCCTGTTTTGATCTTGTCCCCGTTTTTAATTGCATTTTGTGATTTGAAATTTTAGTGCACCCTTCTTGGGGGAGGGTTTCACTTGCTAATAATAATATAAATAAAATATTAAGAAAGAGGTGGCTGATAATGACCCATCCTCAACATCATCATCTGATCAGGAATGAGTTTTCAGGATTTTTATTGTCACTTGGAATCAAGTCCTTTTTGCTTGCAAATATACTTTAACAACTATGTTCCACCATTAAATTGAAGGTTCTTCCTTGGACCAAGGAATATCTGGAATATCCCAAAAAGGAAACTCCTGATTCAGATAACCACATATATATCAAGGCTGGCCATCCTTTGAAAATGATTTTTAAAAGGCATTTGGAATGCATAAAAGAGCGAGCAAAACATCTCTTTAAAGCAGCTGTGTCTTTTCCCAGGTTTCTAAACAAGCTTGGGGAAAAAAGACGTAGTTGCTTTAAAAAGCCAACTCATTAAAATAATCATAAAATCGTTGTGTTAATGCAGCTGAGTCTGTTTAAATGTATAGTGTTGGATCCTATGAACTCCATGCTTCAAAATACCATGCAAATCTCAGCGCAGAACAGGTGTAACACCTTCTTTACCGTACACAAGTTGCAAAAAGTGGTTAGACGGAATTGAGTCAACTCTCCAGTGACATAAGAGATGATTAGATTACATGCTAATTGATTGTGTTAATCTTTAATACCTACACATCCCAAAGTACCATCAACTCTGGAGAATAAAATAGATGAGGTCAGGTATGTATTTAACTCATTGCCATCAAGATCTGTCAAAAAAAAAAACCTGTCATTCAGCAACGAAACATCTCAGGTTCAACCTTCAGAAGATGTTTTAACTGGGTCACTGAAGATATACTTGTTCACCTGTCAACCCAAAAGCTCTTTCTGTCGAGATGTGGCACTTAAATAATAGAATGATTCATTTCATACCGAGCAACTTGCAGCTCTGAGCAAAAATTTCACACCCGCATCAAATACTCAAAGGCAGCTTTGTGAAAATGAACGCTTGCCCATTTGAATCTGCATCTTGAGAACATTGGGCCTATGCGCATGTCAAAATGGAAATGGAAAGGATCTCTCTTTGATTTCATCCATCCTTTATCTATACAAGCAATAAGCCTCAGTTTGTGTATTCAGCTTCTCACTCCAGGAGAAGTGAGTGTGATAGATCGCATTGGGACCATTCCCTAGACAAACGGAGGTCAGCTGCCTCTTCCAGCATAACTTGTGGAAGGAAAATGGGCTTGTATCTATTTAAGACAACTGTTTTGATGGTTTTCAAGCAGGATTAGACAGGTAGAAGTCAAGGCAATGTTGCTCAAGAATCCACTGAACATCTCACAGGAAATTTGAATCTAGAACAGAGGTGTCAAACTCAAGGCTCGTGGGCCAGATCCGGTCCATGGGTTGCTTAGATCTGGCCCATAGGGCCACCCTGGAAACAGTGAAGGACTGGTCCATGGTGCCTCTGCCAGCGAAAACGGAGCTTGGATGGGCATGGTCAACTTGCTATCCAGTAGCCTACGCATGGCCCTCCTGGGCTCCGTTTTCACTGGCAGAGGGCTACAGGAGGCCATCTCAGCTGAAACGGAGCTCAGAAGGGCCATGCGTGGGCTGTGGGATGTTGAACTGGCCATGCCCACCCTGGTCATACTCACTCGCCCCTCTGAGGTCAAATTCAACTCTGATGTAGCCCTCAATGAAATTGAGTTTGACACGCCTGACCTAGAATATATATATTTAAAGGACAACTGCAATGAAGCCCAATAGCAACTGGCTACCATTCCAAGCCTTCTTCTCTTGGTATTCCTCTAATCCTACACTTATTGTTCAAGTTGCTGAGTTGTTTCTGACACTTCACAATCCCATGAGCCAGAGCACACCAGGTCCTCCATCCACCACTGTCTCCTGCCCAAATTCATAATCATTTCATCAATGACACTATCTAAGCATCTCACCCTCTGATGTCCCTTCCGTTTGTCTTCCATCTTTCTCAACTTCTGGATCTTTTCCAATGACCCCTCTCTTCTCATCTGGTGGCCAAAGTATTTGAGCTTTAGTGTCACTATCTGTTCTTCCAAAGAACTACAAATCCAACTTGGCTTGAGACTATTTAAGTCACTGCAGTGGCATGACCAACCCAAAAAAAGGTGTATTCCACCATAACTGCGCCCTTCACAGGCCTTTACATAGCTCTCTAAGCCAAACAGTATCATTTGCCTTCGAGGGATGAGATTACAGAAACAGGTCTACCCCTTTTAGGAAGAAATTAATTTTTGCCTTATACTCTGTTGCCAATGAAGCTAAAAGAAAATAGTCCCTGAGATCAACAAAGGGAGCAAAAGAAGAAACACGTTTTGGAATAATGAGAGCCAAAGCATTCACACATTAAGGATTCCACACGCTGAAAATGCTGGTTGAACCGCCAAATTAAAACGCCTCGTCACTTTGCATAACTCTGAGAATCTTTTGTTCTCGCAGCTGAAAGGTTTGGTGTGTCCTGTCACATTATGTGTTTTTACTCAGGAGATTCATGGATGATAAGACCTGGCAGGATAAATAAGAATAAATTCAGCTCCTAAGAGGAAGCATTCAAAATGCCAAGAAATGGTCCTGTATTATGTCCATTTTTGGTCATGGCATGATCACTCTTTCCCTAACTCAGGGGTGTCAATCAGTGGTGGGATTCAATTTTTTTTAGTGCCGGTTCCGTGGGCATGGCTTGGTGGGCGTGGCATGGGAAGGATACTGTAAAATCTCCATTCCCACCCCACTCCAGGGGAAGGAGGCAGAGAATAGATGGGGCTGGGGGCTAGTCAGAGGTGGTATTCTAAACTACTCAAAATTTCTGCTACTGGTTCTCCAGAACTGGTCAGAATCTACTGAATACCACCTCTGGTGTCAATCTCAAGACCCATGGGCTGGATTCAGCTCATGGGGTGCTTAGATCTGGCCCAGAGGACCACCCTGGAAACAGCAAAGGGATTTCCTTAACTGTATGTCTTGATTAAGCCAGGACTGTCACAGTCCCACAACAGCAGAGTTCACATTATACCCTCTGCCAAGCAATCTGGGATCTCATGAACCCAGAACGCTGCAACTGTCATACATACAAATCAGTTGAAAAGTGTCTGAATTTGACCACATGACAATGGAGATGCTGCAATGGATGTAGGTGTAAAAAAATGGCCGTAGCTCACTTTTTTCAACACCATTGTAACTTCAAACAGTCACTAAATGAACTATTGTACGTGGAGGGTTTGTGAGTATCTTTAGTTCATCCAGAACCCAACTGAACCTGCAAAAATACAGAGTTTCATATACTGAATGAAAATTTAATAAACAAACAAAAAAAGTCATACAGACCAACAAAAAATAAATAAATACAGAGTTTCTGTAAGCAAAGGGTCGTATTTCAGCAAATGCTTTACTTTGAAGATCAAATATCCTTTAGGTTCTCTTGTTGCTGTTTTGTTTTAAAGAAGAAAATCTCCGTTTTTCCTCCCCATTTGCAAAGAAATCTGTGGATTTGATAAATTCCTATTAAATCCCTTCCCCGATCTGTTCTACGCATAATCCCTCATTGGCCTTTCGATTCTGCCCACTGATCTCTGGGAAGGTTTGCATAAATTGAGTAGCCAAAATCAAGATGGGCTCCTAGTGTATCTTCTTAGTGCTCCCCTGGCAAATCGTTGCAGCTGACTTTCATAGTTTGTTTTCGAAAATCATGGCTATTTGAAAACCCTTGATCCTCCCTCTGCCTTAGAGGTTTTGGAAAGGCTGAGTGATTTTTGTCACGCATGGAATGGAGTGGAGAGGAGGAAAGGAAAAACCAAGGCAAAAGGCTATAATGTCTGTCCCCCCCGCTGCCCCCCCCCCATTACTAAATCTAACCTCTCTGCAGTGATTTACTGCTAATGGAACTGGGTAAAAAAAAACAAGGGCTCTCCCTCACCTCTCTTCCCACATTTTCCTTTCAAATGCTCGCCTTTATTTGCAGAAGCCAACATTTATCGTGTTTCTTTAAGCTTTTGAGCTCTTGCGTGGTTTGATATACAACTACGTATTTGGCTGAGCGATTGAAGATTACAGGCTTATATAAATAAGGGCAGAGGAAAACATTCTAGTTTTCTTTAAGGAAATATTGAAGGTGAGCCGTGCTGTGCAGCAATCACATTCCCCCAAACCAAATGTCTTCAGGAAAGTAGGGTTTAGTCACCACTTTTCAAAATTAAGGCCATGGGGCTGAAAATTAGCAGAATCCGCACGCTCGCTCTTCCCAGTTGATGACGGAACTGAATGTTCTTGAGATGTCTCCTGCTGTAGTCAGCTCTGATATCTGTGGGAAATGTTCCCCATATTCCAATATTTGAGGGGTCTTACAAAGACGAGGGCGTCAACCTACTCTCCAAAGCTGCTGAAGGCAGGACAAGAAGCAAGTGGATGGAAACTAATAAAAAGAGTGAACCAACAAAGAACAAAGGAGAAATTTCCTGACAGTGAGAACGATCCAACAATGGAACAGCTTGCCTCGAGAATAGAATAGAATGTAGAGGAGAATATAGAATAGAATAGATTGGAATGGAACAGAATGGAATGGAATAGAATATAGAATAGAGTAGAGTAGAGTAGAGTAGAGTAGAACAGAACAGAACAGAACAGAACAGAACAGAACAGAATAGAATAGAATAGAATAGAATAAACAGAGTTGGAACGGACCTTGGAGGTCTTCTAGTCCAACCCCTTGCCTAGGCAGGAAACTCTACACCACTTCATACAAATGGCTACCCAGTCTCTTCTTAAAAACTTCCAGTGTTGGAGCATTTACAACTCCTGGAGGCAAGTTGTTCCACTGATTAATTGTTTTCACTGTCAGGAAATTTCTCCTTAGTTCTAAGTTGCTTCTCAATTTCAAAGTTGTAGATGCTCCATCACTGGAGGTTTTTAAGAGATTGGACAACCGTTTGTTTGAAATGGTAGAGGGTTTCCTGCCTGGGTAGGGGGTTTGTACAAACTTTTTTCTGTTGTTCTGTTAAATTCAGAAGCAACACAATATTAGCAACACCGCCCATTGCTAGCATCTGTTGAAACTATCTTTGCAAGGATGAAAAAGCCTATGACTCTTGCACCGTTGTATGCTAAACCGAAACACAGAATGCAAAGCAAGTGACTCTTGCAAAAATTCTTGCTGATAGGGTACAAGGACATCTTCCCCAATGATCCCACTCTTAGCTGACATCCACATTGCTGGCTGATGAAAGGATAATTTCCTGTCATTGCTTGTTATCGCTCCGGCGTCCCATCTTGAAGGATTTGTAGTGTTTCCTTGATGCTAACTCCATGATGTTGTCATTTCTGTCATCCTGACTCACTTCAGTTGCTGAAGTTTTCTCTTTCGGAGTTTCTACTCGCTTATCAAAGGCTGTTTCCCTCTTGTTTGATTTCTGCTGTTAATGATCAGCCTACCGTTATATTCAACCCTGGGAAAGACACTGGAAACAGCAACTGTGTGGCTATTCTTTCACGGCACTGGGAAATGCCTAGCACTTTATTGTGGGATTCATCGGAGTGGCACGAGAACGTCTGTGTAGGCCATTTCTCCAAAGGATGCATTCAGATCAAATGCTCTTGAAAAGGATCCTTGCAACCAGCCTGAAGCAGAATTGCTTGGATTGTCAAGACAAAAAGGACATGGGTTCTAAGACCGATGTACGATATCCCTTGATGAGGGCACATTATAAATTATGTACGCTAAACAATAAATAAAATGAGACAAATTAATTGTTTGGGGAGACAATCAATTAGCCTCCTGGGAACAGAAAGATGCTGTGTAAGCCTGATGGCCTACAGTTGATTGGCCTTATCCAAATGCAAATATCTGGTGCACGTTGCTTCATTTTTCATGCAAGAGTCCCCTCTCATTTAGATCCTGTTGTTAATCCTGACTCGTGATCTCTCAGAGTCATCTGGAGAAAACAGAGGGTTTTTTGGGGGAAATGGAAGATTGGGGAGTCTGGAATTAAGATTAATAGAATAATAGAAGAGTTGGAAGGGACCTTGGAGGTCTTCTAGTCCAACCATCTGCTCAAACAGGAGACCCTATACCATTTCAGGCAAATAATTGTTCAATCTCTTCTTTAAAAACTCCAGAGATGCAGCACTCACAACTTCTGGAAACAAGATCAGATTCCATTGATCAATTGTTCTCACTGTCACCTTACTTCTAAGTTGGTTCTCTCCTGGATTAGATTTCATCTGTTGTTTCTTGTCCTGGAGAAGAGTTTGACTCTTCTTTGTGGCAGCCCTTAGATATTGGAATGCTGCTGTCATGTCACCCCTAGTCCTTCTTTTGATTGACACAACTGAGATTGATACAACTGAGAAATAATTGCTCATAGCTCTACCCATTTTTGAGAGTTCTTTGATTAAACATAATTTGCAGGGTGGGATGGGGAATTCTCAGCCTACACATCATCGACCACTTCATCTTGCCATCTTCAACTTTTGAAGACAATAGCAAACCAGGGCTCAACTCCTTCATAGGGAATCTAATGAACTGCCTCTGTTGTCCTAATTTTTCATCAGAATGAGACTGAAGAATCCTAGTGAAATAAATGCAAAAAGAAGGAAACAAACTAGTTACTCTGCCACGAAAATACTTAGGTTGGTGAAGCAATTTCTCTTTCAACCCACCCAGAAAGTAATTTCAATTTCCAAAGTGATTTGTTCCAGTAGATTTCTCATCAGTGAGGCTGAGATCTAGGTACTTTCCATGAAGTACATAATGCAGTCACTGAACACATTGACACAAATTGGATTATATAGTAGGGGATGGTTTTTTCTAACATATCCATGTCAACATCATCAACAGGTATCAAGTTCAGCTTAAAGAAGATGGTCTGTTTTATGGATTTTTCATCACCAATAAAACTTTGCCCTATAATCTCAACCAATTTCAATTGGTAAATATATGGATCAGATCTCTCTCTGCTCTCTCTCCTCTCTTTCTCTCCTCTCTCTTTCCCCCTTTCCTATCTTTCCTCTCTCCCCCTCTCTTCCCTCTCTCTCCTCTCTCTCTCCCCTCCCCACTTTCCTCCCCCCTCCCAAGTTTCAGGTGAGGAAAATTTCTTTTCTTCAGTTAGCAAGTTCAATTTATTACAGGTTGCTCTCTGATGAATTAGAAATTCAACCAACTCCCCTCAGAATCCTCTTCTTCTCATATCAACAGCTTGGTAGTCAGAAGGGAACATTTTAAGTAGGTTATCAAGGCTATTCTCTTCTTCCCCTTTCTCCACTGATGTTTTTAACATTCATCATCCTCATCTTCTTTTACCTTTTCCTGGTTGGGAAAGGGTGACTTTTAATGTTATCTATTTCAAAACATAAACATTTTTGTTCAGTTAAAAAAGCAGAACATTTGGAAGTTTTCAACCCTATAAAAACAAGGGAAGTTCAGATTAGAGGAATTACAATCAATGAAATACTCTTGGTGACCTTGATAGCTGATTGAGTACGGAAATTTCCTAGGACATTTGCAATCTTTCAAGATGCATGAGTTGTAAATTTTTAAGAAATCATTTCAAGTTAGGGACGCAACATCTGCAACAGTTTCATAAAGTTCCTGGGGGCAGGTTTATCACCCAAGCAGTGCGTCCATTACCAAAGGGAAGGAAAGGGGTGTGAAAATCTTTCTTTGCAGCCGTTTCAAAAGACAGCAAAGAAAAAAAGAACAAGGAAATGATGATTAAAAGAGAAGAAGCTGCAACTACGGCATCTTTGTTTATGCTGTAAAGACACCAGATCTTGGCTTCCAAAAAAAAATAAAAAATGATGTAAATCCCACCCAGCTGTCAGGTACAAAAAACCAGGTCCACCCATGAAGGTCCAATTAAATTGATTTGTTGTTACTCATGCACAAGAATCTTTTCAACTAACAGTCAGCATCTGCTTGGAGTTAGATAAGGGTCAATGGAATTCAAAGGCAGTTGGACTTAGTCTGCTTGTGACTACGTAGGGATTCTAGGCTGATCCCTCTTTTAACTCCATCCCAGGTTCTGCCATTCCTTCCCCTACATCACCAAATGCAACTGAAAGTGGATCTCATGGTTGGGTTTATCTGGTTCTGCTTTAAATTGACTTATCTTTTCTACCTGTGCATTGGGCAGTAGCCTACCTGCTTCCAGGAAGTCTGGGAATTTATAGATCATCTAACTGCATTGTAATGGTCCTCCAGTACCTCGGCCTTTTCCTGACATCCTGATTAATACCAGTGTAGGTTTTCTGAACCCAGTCATGTCCCCAAGCCTTCAAAGTACTGTTCATACTAGGGATAATTAGCCTCTTGATTATTCCAAGGAACCGGATGGGTCAAAGGTTAGCCAGCATCACGAAGCATGTTGAATTCAATCAATTTAGCTAGTGATGCAGTTCAAGAAATGTATTCTGATAACGTCACCAAATTGAGACGATCTGCTTGGAATTCTGGAGCACTCGCGGTTGAACACTTTTTGCTTAATTTCTCATTTGCTATTCAGACAGAGCAATCTACTTAATTACTGCAATACTTTCACTCAAGAGCTCAAGGGCTTGGTCAGGAGGTGTTGGAGAAGAAGGAAACAGGAGTCAGCGCTGGAAGGCAGAAATAAAAATACAATCAAGCAAACCCTTTTTCGTGACAAACTGATCTTGGCTTGAGAGCAACGGATCTTAGAAAGAACTCATTTCAGCAACCGAACGTACAGGATGACACTGACACACATACACACACAGAGAGAGACACAAAATGATTGCCCTTTCCCCCCCAAATAGTTGAGCAGGGTTTTATTTCGCAGAATCAAAGCCTCTACCCACTTCTCCTTTCTCCAATGGCCTTTTGTCCAGTCTACCTGACACACAGTGAGTTGAAGATGAAAGGAAAATGAAAGTAAGAACATTCCATTTTCAAAATGGCCTTCAGATTTCTTGCTCCCACTCTCCCAACAGTTTCAGTTATGTTTGAAAAACTATTGGTGACTTTTTAAACCAAGTCCCCTCCTTGTCTAAAAAATAAAAGCCCAGAACTCTGATGTCCTGTGGACAGATAAAGAAAAAGAGCCAAATATGTCTTCCAGGATGACCACAATGGAGAAGGTCCAATTCCATCTACTCACGCAAACTCAGATGGTGGCCTGGAGGTTGGTCATCCAAAATGATCTTTTATGAGGGGACAAGAGAGTCCTTTAGCTAGGAACCTTTCAACCTTTGCAATTGTAGATAATTTCTCCCCATCCATATTCTTACATTTGTTCCAAAATTTGGGGTGTTACCAAAAAGAAGTAGGGGGTTAATCTATTCTCCAAAGCACCTGAAGGTAGGAAAAGAAGCAATGGATGGAAGCTAATCAAGGAGAAAAGCAACCAAGAAGTAAGGAGAACTTTCCCGACAGTGAGAACACTCATCCAATGGAACGGCTTCAGAAGTTGTGGGGCCTCCATCATTGAAGGCTTTTAAGAAGAGATTGGACAGTCATTTGTCCAGAAAGTCATACGATCTCCTGCTTGAGCAAGGGGTTGGACTAGAAGATCTCCAAGGTCCCTTCCGACTCTTTTATTCTGTTATAACTGAAGCATCAAGGTGTGACTTAATGATTATGCAGCTCCAGTCACTTTTGAAGTCCAAACTCAATTGAGTTTCTCACCACTTGCCCAGTTTTCTCCACCAGAAAACTATGAACTGCTGTTTTTCATAATAAACTCAAGCCAAACTGTCTGTTATGATTACTTTTTAATGAAACCTATTCCCCATAGACCGATATCAATATTTCTATCTTCCCAGAGTCAAAGCATACGGTTTTTGTCAGCCTAGATATTTTATGTTGCATCCTTCTGCCGTTCAATATCTTTTTTGATTACATTTTATTGGTTTCATTGTGTCTTTTGCTTATATATAGATAGATATATCCAATAGGGAAAAAGTTTGTTGACATCTTGGACATCTTTTGCTGATTTTTTTTCAAATTAATATTCTGTAGGGTTAAGGTTAGGCTTTTCCACAAATTTATGGCATTCCATAAATTCTGCTAACGTAACTTCATTGCTTTAGTTGATCTACCTGCTGAGTCGATCATCCATCTTGCAAGTCTTAAAATAAAATTCTTCCACCATCACCTTGATAACCTGGTAGGAAGGTCTTAGGAAGGGTTCCTTCTCAGCCTCTTGCCCTGCCCATTATTCAGCTATGGGCTTTGTTGTTTCTTGTATGACCATTCCCTAAGAGCATCTTCTCACAAGGTCTTTTCCACATACTACTACACTCTTCAGACCAGACCAAGACAAATCAGCTGGGGACCCAAAGATCTTTTGTCATTCTGTCTCCAGAGTGAACAACCACGTTGCCTTCAATGGCCCTCTTTATTAATCTTTTCCTGAGTTAAAAACAGATGCTATGAAATGGTTTAATCTCCATTTTCCCAACAGGTTGTTGAATTATTGAGTCTCTTCTCCCCACGAAACACCTGGGGAAGACAGGAATTGGGGGAGGGGGAAAGGGGTGGATGCAAGCTCCCAACAACAGTGGTAATTTGCAATTATCTCCACGCTCGCATTCAAAGACTACGCAGTAGTCAGCAGAAATTAATTCAGCCAGATGTATTCTGCACACCTGCCTTTCCCTCCCCTCTCCCCAGGGATGGAAGTATGGTTGGAAATGTTTTTCAAGAAGCATTAAAACGGAGGGAAGTTTTTGTGGGCATCGAAGGCTTAGGTTTGTTGGATAGTTACCTTACGACGAAAACTTAAAAGGACCAACCCAGATTTTGTTTTAACGAAAATCAGGATTCCGGTTTTGAGCATCGTCTACTTATTTGGCAAAATGTAAACTATTGTGTGGCAATATAGGGTCCTATGGGGTAAGTGAACCACTGTGAAAAACAGTGTCCTATATTATCATGCATTATCTTCTTCTGCCAGAAGGTGGTGTTTTGTTGCTTTTTTGCTTTTTTGAAAATTCTACATTTCTCTCTTCCCCATGTCCGATGTTTAATTTCCAACATTGTACAATGTTGTGAATATTAATAATTACAGCTGAATCTAAATGAAGATTAGGGGGGGGTCTGTTTTTAAGCTACGGATTCCTTTTCAGATGCATCGCCATCCTCTTTTAACGACACCCCGCCCACCAATCCCTTGCAGGGTGGAGTTTGGGCAAATGAATGGAACTGAGTGTTTACTGGCCAGATGCCCTTCCTGTCACCAATGCGGAGTTTTTTTTTCTTCCAGCAGATATATTCTCAGTGTGCCCAGAGAGAGAAATATCTGCCTCTACCTATGATCTTGATTGTGAGGCACCCCTAGACCAGTGCACCACTCATTCCTTTTCAGATGCATCTTTCTCCAATATTCTAATTTCTGTCTCATTTGCTGCCACTGGTCTTCATAGAGGATATCTTCTCTATTCCTACCAGAAGTATCCATAAGGTATGGGTTGTTTTTTTTTTAAAAAAAAATAAAGATGGCAGCCACAAAGACATTGCTGAAGCTGCGCCTGTTTTTTTAGGTGTGTTGCATGAGCGTTAAAAATGGGCACAGCTTTAATTGCACCATGGTTGCGGCCATTTTGACATTTTTCCTCTCGTGCCTTGTGGACATTCTTGATTCTGCTTGTGAATTTCCACAGTTGGTCACAGCAATGGAGTCTTTGGTGCTCTCTGAGCTGGGTTGTTTTCTTGCAGATGTTTCAATTACACAAACTAGGTCACATCGTTAGTGCCAGTCCAGCAGTGATGATGTTACCTAGTTTGGGGAATGAAACCTCTGCAAGAAAACAGCCAAGCTCAGAGAGCACCAAGGATTCTATAGACGTCCTCCTCCTCCTCCTCCTCCTCCTCCTCCTCCTCCTCCTCCTCCTCCTCCTCCTCCTCCTCCTCCTCCTCCTCTTTGCAAACCCCACTCCCTTCTAGCACTGATGATGTCCTCCAGTTTGGGGAATGAAACCTCCGCAAGAAAACAGCCACGCTCAGAGAGCACCAAGAGCCCCTCATTTCAACCCTGAGTTACACTTATTCTCCTTTATTGGTATCTTCTACTTCAATATGAAGAAAACTTGGCTTGACAGGAAATGTGCAGCTAGGAAAACAACAACTAATTCTGGTGTCCAGTGTAGATGTTTTTTCTAGCTACACATCTCCTGTCAAGCAAAGAACATCAAGAAGGCTTTTCTGCACACATTTCTACTGACAATAGCACTGTCCCTGAATTGTGTGATTTCATGGAACAATTCTGAGTCATTGCTGATAAATGTTGGGACATATTTAAACCCATCCAAGACTAATTTGGTAGAACCCGTCAATCTATCTTCTAATCTCATTCTTGCTCACACCTGTCTTTCTTTAATAGCTGATGTCAGGGAGCAAAATTGATTGATTCTACACCTTTTTTGGGGTAGTGTTTTAGGCTATAGTCATGCTATAATAGAATTGTATTAAACAAAAGCACAATTTGCTGTGTGCTTTAAAAGTGATTACAGGTATCCCACGTTTTGGCTTTATTAAAATAAACTAATAGCTGTAAAGCCTTCCCTCACACTCGTCAAAGCACCACCCAAACAGATAAGATGAAATTTGTGTTCATATCCCAATTTATTTTTTTGCCTTTTTAGGGGGAAGCAAACCTATATGAATATAATGTCTCCCATCAATCACCCCGAGGGCATAAAAAAAAGACGTAGCACTTCATTCTCTTTAAATTAATCACCCCGGCCTGATTTAAATCTTTCTTTTCAAACCCTTTTTCAGCAAAATGCAATGCTCTAAAACCTCCTGCGATTCTTTCTCAAAGGGTAGAAGATATAACCATATAAAGCTGGCCATCCATCTTTGTCAAGTGATGCCCGTTGACTTTGACACCAACATCCCCAAAAACCTAGGACAATTAATAAGCAAATATAGGCATGCAATTATGTATGGGAAACGGGGGTGGGGGGGATTCCAAGTATGTTTTCAGGAGAAAGAGATCAGTGTTTTTCAGCCTTGACTGCTTTAAGAAATGTGGACTTCAATTCCCAGAATTCCCCAGCCAGCTTGTTGGGAGTTGAAGTCCACATCTCTTAAAGCAGTCAAGCTTGAAAAAACACTAATGTAGATGATAACGCCGGATCCATAGTGAGATTTGTTATCTTTTCACAGGGCCGGAGAAGACTAGAAGGAGGAGACTGTCTCTTCAGAAGGAAAATATATTTTATTTATGGAAGATCAACCTGCCACAAGCGCTTCATGCGCTTTGCCAAAGCCGTGCAACACAGAAATGGGAAAATGTCAGATTCAAAATAGGCTTAAAAACTCGCCGTTGGGAAAAGCCAGCATTAAGATTCTGACTCATACATCTTCATTCAGAACTATTTGAGGCAAAATCTGTTGCCTTGACGAAGCTTCTTCCATTATGCTGAAGTCTGTCCTGCTGGGCTCTGGCGATATTTCTCCACCACAAATGTTGTGCAAGAGCACTCCTAGGATGTTCATTCAACTTCCCTTTCTAAAACAGAAAGAGAAATTGAAATTTCCATTCTATGCTGCCTGTGATCTTTTCCCTCCAAATGCTCTACAGATTCTCAAGGGAAAACTGTGGTGTGTGAACCTAAGGACCTCCTAGTGTTGAAATAAGCTTGTTCCAAGCTGTCTTAAATATGATTGTTATTTGCAGAATTTTATTTTCTCACTGCCTAGTTCCTTTCCCTCATCAATGGTCTGGGTCATTTCAGTATAATAGAATAAAAAAGCTGGTAGAGACCATGGAGGTCTCTTTTCCCAAAGCACCAGCAACCAAGATAAGAAGCAACGGATGGAAACTAATCAAGGAGAGAAGCAACCTGGAATTAAGGAGAAACATCATGACAACAAGGACAATTAGCCAGTGGAACTGCTTGCCACCAGAAGTTGTGGGTACTCCAACTCTGGAGGAGAAAAGATTAGACAGACTCTTGTCTGAAATGATATAGAGTCTCCTGCTAGATCAGGGGATTGGACTATATGATCTCCAAGGTCCTTTCCAGCTCTATTCCAATTGATTGATTGATTGATTGATTGAGGTATTCTAGTTCAGACAAATTATTGTCCAATCTTTTCTTAAAAATATCCAGTGTTGGAGCAACCACTATGTTTGGAGGCAAGTAATTCCACCGACATTTCAATCCACTGGTATTTTAATCAAGACTTCTAAGAAATTCAACTCTCACCTGAATTTATTGATATATTCCAGTTGTGTGGAGTGCATTTGTATGGGGAACAATAATTTGTGAGAGTGTCATCACTTGAGACTTTCAAGAAGAGATTGGACTACCATTTGTCAGAAATGGTGTAGGGCAGGGGTCTTCAACCTTGACAACTTTAAGACTTGTGGACTTCAATTCCCAGAATTCCTCCTCTGGTCATGTTAGCTCAGGAATTCTGGGAGTTGAAGTCCATAAGTCTTAAACTTGCCAAGTTTGAAGACCCTTGGTGTAGGGTCTCCTGCTTAGGTGGGTGGTGGTGGTGGTACGGGGACTAGATGACTTACAAGGTCCCTTCCAACGCTGATTATCTGTGAATGCTGTCTGAGTTGTGTCCACTGTTTTGGGTTGGCTAACTAGCTGCATCAGATTCTGGATTTTCTTTAGCCCGCTGGCCATGCTCACAAAGTTTTGATTTCCCTTCTTTCTTCTTGATCAAGCAGGGCTTGGTGTAATACTTGGGCTTATCACTGCATGTCAGTTATACTCCAAAAAGGAAAGTTAAACCACAGGAAGGAACATTAGAACTCTACGCTGCCCCTTGAAGTCCAACAGCAAGGCTACTGTCTGGAATTTCAAAGCTGGATGAACACAAATTGAATGGAATTTTATATCCTTGTGGGGCTTTACTTTCAGTTGGGAGGTGAGGTGGGGTGGGGGTCTTAGACTGTTCAAACTTTCAATCTGGGCAGCTTTCTTTCTTCTTCCTCTATTATGCAGCTCTACACCAAGAAGCACAAATGTTTTGAATAAAGACCACTGTTGTGAATGTATGCAATATGTAATACACAACCCATCCACACACACGCGCATGATGTAGGAGAAGAGCAGGCAGAGCTGAGGGGCAGAGTTAAAGGAGTCATCAGCCTAGAGTCGTTACAGTGCCACAAATGGTTTAAGTCCAACCCCTCTTGAATTCCGTTGCCCTTTATCTGGCACCAATTTAGTGCTGAATTTTAGTTGTCCAGGTTCTTGTGTATAGGCTTTGACAATAAATCTGAACTGCAACTTAATGTATGGTCTTGATTCTTTGCACAACATACACACGCACACAAACACACACACACTTGCTATTTCATAAGAAAGAGATTGTGACCTTTTCTTTAATGTTATATCTGTGGACTTGAGATTGTGTCCTAATCATGGTGGGATATTGCTTGTTAACTGCATAGGAACCTTTGGGATGATTTGTTTTATGACACTGGGTAAATTTCCTTCAATTCTTAGAGAAATAAGTTTTACCTTCTTGATAGGAGTAAAAACAACCAGGGAGGGCACGTCCCACAATTGTCCTTATCCCTTTAATGCCCCATCAAGCGATTTCTTAAAATCAATTTGCAATTGATAAATTGCCTTCCTTGCTGAATGGATTTCTGCTTGGTCGTGCCTGGTTTAATCATCCCGCTGAGATAGGATCATTTTAATTTTATTTCTTTTAATACGGGCATCAATGGGTTGTCTGAAAGTTTTCATTCTAAGACACAAGTGGGAGCTGAGCACCATTTTGGCAATGTTTTGCATTTGTTTGCTTGTGGAGAGAAATGCATTCAGTTGTTTTAATGTGCATGCCAAGTGATGAGTGACTGAAGGCCAGAGATGCATATGAATTTGATCAACTCCTTGGCATTCTTCCCATCTATTTTGTGCTTTAATGTGTTTTTTTATCAATTTGGGAGCAATGGTAGAGCAACTGAGGCTCTGTGAATAACATGGAAGAATTCCTCCATTTATTAAAGCAGATTGATGGTGGTGTGGGATCTGGAGCTTCAAAAAGATGAAGAATTTGATAGCAGGAGAAGAGGGTTTACACAACAGGCCTATGGCACCTGGTTGCAGATGAAGTTATGCTGAAAAAGGCATCTCTACAGAAAGGGAAGTATTGATGTGAAAAAGTTCAGCGCAGAAAAGCAGTCTAGTTATTCCAGGGAGCAAATTTAGGGTGATAACCCCAGACATCAATAAGGAAAGGAAAGAAAAGATCAAAGGTACTTCTGAGTCAAGCAAGGCGGATAGTTCCTATTTATCTTTGGCAAGTCCAGTTGCAGGTAATGGAAAGAGAGAACAATAAGCATAAAAGGGATTCAAAAGTCAGCTGTGGACAACATCAATAGCATGACTGACTCCTACGCATTTCAGAAGAGCTCTGAAAAAGGAAATGTTTATATAACACTTCAGAAAAAAAACTCAGAGAATCTCCTAGATCTTAGGATTTATGTGCAAACATACATCAAGTTCTATTTAGAATTGTGGATATGGTGATGCATGGGGGAGAACAAGTTTAGAACATCATCAGAGTTAGAAGGGGCCTTGGAGGTCTTCTAGTCCACTCCCCTGTTCTAGCAGCAGACCCTATATCATTTCAGACATATGGCTGTCTAATCTCTTCTTAAAAACCTCCAGTAGTGGAGCACCCACAACTTTTGAAGGCAAGCCATTCAACTGACTAATTGCTCTCACCACTAGGAAATGTCTCCTCAGTTCTAGGTTGGTTCTCTCCTTGATTAGTTTCCATCCATTGCTTCTTGTCCCACCTTCGGGTTCTTTGGAAAATAGGTTCACTCCCCTCTTCCTTGTGGCAGCTCCTCAAATACTGGAATGCTGCTATCATGTCACCCCTAGTCCTTCTTTTCATTAAACTAGACATACCCAATTCTTGCAATTGTTCTTCATACATTTTAGCCTCCAGTTCCCTAATCGTCTTTGTTGCTCTTCTCTGTACTCTTTCTAGAATCTCAACATCTTTTTTATATTGTGGCGATCAAAACTGGATGCAGCACTCCAAGTGTGGTCTTAACAAAGCATTATAAAGTGGTACTAACATTTCATGTGTTCTTGATTCTATCCGTCTGTTAATGCAGCCTAGGATTGCATTGGCTTTTTTGGCCAATGCTTGAGGGAGCATTAAGAGAATATTAAGCAAACATATTTTGGTGCATGTATCTCTCTGTGGAATTAATCCTACTATGCCTTTTCTCATTCATGGCAAACTTATTTATTTGGTTTCTTTCCAAACATTAGCAGCCCACTTTTCTCATGATGGCAGAGAATAACATGCAAAGGTGGTTCATGCATATAAGTCCTTGGGCAAAACTGAGATAATATGGGTCTTCTAATGACCAAGGTAGGGTTTAGTTGCTCCACAAAAATCTCAGAGCTCAGTCAGGTCAGCAAAGATGGTGCAGAACCTGACATTTTGTTGCTAGCCCCAAGCATCAAAGACCATCACCCTTCATTCATCTAAGTTAAGGTCAGAGGCATCAAATTTAAATGCAGCCCAATTAAATCTCTTCTCATCTTTCTTGCAAACAGAGAATATCAAACAGGTTGGAAGCATCTAGTACTCGGCTAGCCTTTAGCAAATAGCTTTTCACTTGGCTCTACCTAACCTTAGAGCTGGCTGGGTGGCATTGGTGACTTCAAAAGGCCTTGATTTGATCTCCTTTCCAGAAGTCCTAACCAGATTATTTTCAATAAGTAGAATAATTATGCCCGCCATCAGAATCCTAGGAACAATAATTGAATTCAGGTTTTATGAGCTGTGAAATAGGGGAGAACATTGAGTTGGTCTCAGTTGCATGTTGCACTAAGGCCAACTCCCAGAATTCCTCCTCTAGTCATGTTGCACTCAGTTGCATGTTTAAGACTTGTGGACTTCAATTCCCAGAATTCCTGAGCTAACATGACTGGAGGAGGAATTCTGGGAGTTGAAGTCCACATGTCTTAAAGTTGCCAAGTTTGAAGACCCCTGCACTAAGGGCACAATAAATTTGGCCTACTCTTTTTGTTGTTAGTTGTGAAGTCATGTCCGACCCATTGCGACCCCATGGACAATGTTCCTCCAGGCCTTCCTATCCTCTACCATCTTCTGGAGTCCATTTAAGCTCACATTGACTGCTTCAGTGACTCCCTCCAGCCACCTCATTCTCTGCCATCCCCTTCTTCTTTTTCCCTCGATTGTTTCCCAGCACTAGGCTCTTCTCCAGCAAGTCCTTCTTTCTCATGAGGTTGCCAAAGTCTTTGACTTTCATCTTCAGGATCTGGCCTTCTAAACCGATTTGGTTGCCTTGCAGTCCAAGGGACTCGCAGGAGTCTTCTCCAGCACCAGCGTTCAAAGGCCTCAATTCTTTGGTGCTCAGCCTTTCTTATGGTCCAACTTTCACACCCATACCTTGGCCTACTTTACAGGGTGGCTGTAACCATAAATGAAATTATGCAGTGAAATTACAGAAGGTTTTACTACATACAGAGCAAATTAAGTCTCTGTTACTATAAGCCATTATTCTCTGTGTGTATTTTTATTTATTTTTTTGCCATGAGGATGCCTGTCTCTCCCATTTCCTGTCCAAGCAACAGATGGGCTGAGAATTGCGGAGAAAACATTCATAGCAACAAATAAATATTAAGTGACTGTCAACATGGAGAGCTCAGGATTCAGCTACCCTTGAAGCAAACAACCACCTGGGTTGCAAAGCTAAACAAGCCAACATTGAGACAGAAAAGATTCCAGACAAGTCGCTTGGCCAACAAAGACCTTTTTTCTACCCACTGAAGCAGGAACTTCTATCACTGAGCATTTTGCATGATACACATCTAATTAACCTGCAATTTGCTACATCAGATGGGGAAAAGATTGTCCCTCTATCCTGCGATATTTGCTCTGACTGGATAACCCAGTCCGGAAGTCCAGCTTGTGAAATCTCATGCTCTCTAATTACTGACATCTACACCAGGGTTGTCCAAGCTTGGCAACTTTAAGACTTATGAACTTCAACTTCTGGAATTCTCCAGGCACCATGCTAGAGAATGGGTAGACTTCAATTATTTCAAGTCTGCTTGCTGGCTGAGGGATTCTGGGAGCTGAAGTCCACAAGTCTTAAAGTTGCTAAGTTTGGAGAGCCCTGACATACACTGTCCTCAGCCAGAGGTGTCTGTGTCAGCAACTGGAATATGAGAGTGTTTCTCCGTAGATGTGTCCACAGTAAGAAGACTAATGAAGTGAGAAGGCTAATGAAGAACATCTTCACCATGCTGAGGAACTTGACTTAGTTCCTGAGCAAACAGGGAGGTATCTCGGTTTACGTTAGGACCACAAGCAATTCAAAATCAAGAATCTGCCTATCTCAGATACTTAGGCTGTCTCAAGAGCCAGCCAGACGATGATAATGGTGCATTTGAGAAAGATACGGAGTAACGGGTGAATCCATATATTTCAGGAAGCTGGTTATGGGAGAAGATGTGTCATGGCAGAAGAATAAATAGATCCCCAATACATCTAAATTGGTATGGGCACAAGTCTTGATCCAATTGATGAGCAGCAGTTTTGAGAAGATGACAAGACAGAATTGCTTCATGGGAAAAGAAAAAAAATCCAAGAATTCCTTAACGTCATGAATAGATTTTCTTATTGGTAGAGACACAGGCCCTGCTACTGAAAAATCCTCCCAGGAGCTCCATCAAGATGGACACCATTAGAAATTTGAGAATTTCCAGTAGCCTCCCAACTGCTGAAGAAAATCAGATACAGTGAAGAACAAGATATTTCTTCACGCTTTTGTGCTAAATAAGGACAAAATCAGCATACTTTGCCCATGAGCATTTCTCTGTTTAGTGACATTTCAATTCAGAAAAAACACACACACACACACAAAACCAGATTCAAAAATCTTTGCTTGGGTGGGGTGAGAGGGCATAGATGACCTCCAAGCCTTTTCGAGCAATGCCCGCCAATTGTCCACCCCTTCGACTGACCTTCCTCATCTATCAAAACTTCCTTTAAAAACACAGAAATAAGGGCTTTCCATCAAAGGCAGACACAGTGTCATTTCTGCAGCTTGCTTAAAATGTTTATCCTGAGATTACAGAGACAACTTCTACAGAATTCGGTGACCTTGGCTGAGACCGGAACAAAAGCATTGCAGATGACCCCAGCAAAGAGGAGATAAGATTGTTTTTATTGGGGAACCAGGTCTGATGATGGGATGAGAAGAGAGAGAGTGAATAAACAGCCGTCCATCGCACCATCTTGCAAGAAGATTTTTTTCTCAGAGGGAGCAGTGATCTAAAGGCACCAAATTAATATGCAGACGGAATACATCTGGAGAAGTAAAATAGGCAATGGAACCCCCTATTTAAATCCTATTGTTAAGACTTATTTTTTCTCTTCTTTTCAAGGGGAGACACTGTTCCTTTGTTATTTTAAGAATTTTTTCTTCTTTGAAAAAATAAAATAAAATCATTCTCCTCCCTCGCCTAGAACTTCGCTATCATTCTTCTGATTTGATATCCTTTAGATAAAGGTAAAAGGTAAAGGTTCCCCTTGCACATATGTGCTAGTTGTTTCTGGCTCTAGGGGGTGGTGCTCATCTCCCTTATAAAGCCAAAGAAGAGTCAGCGCTGTCCGAAGATGCCTTCGGGGTCACGTGGCCGGCATGACTAAATGCCAAAGGTACACAGAATGCTGTTCCCTTCCCACCAAAGGGGGTCCCTATTTTTCTACTTGCATTTTTTATGTGCTTTCGAACTGCTAGGTTGGCGGAAGCTGGGACAAATAATGGGAGCTCACACTGTTACACAGCGCTTGGGATTCGAACCGTGGAACTGCTGACCTTTCTGATTGACAAGCTCAGCACCTTAGCCACTGAGCCACCATGTCCCCTATCATTTAGATATCAAGATGGTTTTTTTTTTTGAAGGACAGTTTGTTTGGGATGACAAAGCAAATGCTTTGAAGGGAAGGGAATCCTTCAATTTGCAGGTACTCCTCGTTCAAAGGTACAACGGCACTGAAAAAGTGACTTAGGACTGTTTTTCACACTTAATGACTGTGGCAGCATCTGTGATGACCCAGGGTGCGGCCCAAAGGCAACACAGTCAGATAATCAATAAGAGTCCCTTTATTATCTCCAACTTTGCCTCCAATGTCCAGGTTACCTTCTGGCTGGAGAAAAACAGAAAAACAAAGGAACAGCCTTTGACTGTAGAAAATTAAGTTCAAGACAGGGTCAACACGGACTGTAACTTAAAGTCCAAACAAGCCAAACTGAAGGAATTAGTTTGGCAGGACAGGAGCAAGAATTTCACACTAGAAAGCATGCAAAACTCACATAGTTGGGAAGACACCAGGAACACAGATAAGCCACAACAACACAAGATAAACTCACGTTTGCTTCCAACAGCCTGCTGCACGGAGCTTGCCTTTCTTACCAGCTGTGGCTAATGAAGGGAATCAGGGCCTGTTCCTCCCCTGTAAGCCATGCAACCCACATTGCTCCTTCTCCGTTCCCCCCTGCATGACCTAGGATGAAGAGGGGGTGGGCCTGGGTCTTCCTCTGAAATCCCTCTCTCTTGTTCTACCTCTTCCCTGCTCTGCCCAGCCAGACTTTGCCCTTCCCCAGTTTCCTCCACAGCCAGTGGAGCCACACTCCCACTCCCTGTCAGCTGTTCAGCTTCCTCCTCCGAGTACAACTCCAGCAGGGGCCTGACAGCACTTCTATGGTCACGTGGTCAAAATTTGGATGCTTGGCAACTGGCTCATATTTGTGACAGTCGCAGTGTCCCAGGATCATGTGATCTCCACGTGATCGTTCTTTTTTTCAACCTTCTGACAAGTAAAATCAACGGGGAAGCCAGATTCACTCAATGACCCTGTTACTAACTTAACAACTACAGGGGTTCACTTAGCAACGGTGGCAAAAAAGGTTGTACAATGGGACAAAGCTCCCTGAACAACTGTCTCGCTTTGCAACCAGTCTTAAGTTTTTGGGTGTTACCATAAAAGAGGACCTGACCTGGGCTGCTCACATTGCAGCCTTGGTCAAAAGAGCCCAGCAGAAATTATACTACCTGAGATTTCTCAGGAAACAACAAGTGAATGAAAAACTGCTGGTGACCTTCTACCGCTGCACCATAGAGAATATCTTAACTTAGTGCACTTCTGTCTGGTTTGCCAATTGCACAGGGGCAGATAGGAAAGCACTCCAGAGGGTTAATGTCATTGTCCAGAAGATCATTGGTTGCCCTCTCTCCTCTTTGGAAGAGCTATAAAGCTCTGCTGCTGCTACCTTAAGAAAGTTCAAAACATCCCCAAAGATCCATCTCATCCTGGGAACCCTTTTTTTGAACTATTACTATCTGGCAGACAGTACAGAATAATAAAAACAAGGAAAAATAGGCTGAAAAAACAGCTTCCATCCAAGGGCAGGAGCTCTTTTGAATTCTGCTGTATAGTGCAGGGTTGGTGTGGTGTCGGGGGTTTTCGGTTCAATGTGTGGAGGGTGAAGGATGTGTGTTTATTTTCATGGTCATGATGTGCACTGAAGATGGTGTTTGATTTCATTGTATGAGGTGCAATGACAATAAAGTAAACTAAAAAATAAATAAAAAATCCGGGACTCGATTGTGGTCCTCCGCCGACAACTACCAGTTTATTTCCAGGCATTTCAAAACTGGAAGGGGAAGGTACTTATTGCACATTAAAGTAAATCTGCAAATATGTGCTCGTAGAATTGGAGTCCAGAGGGATTTTAGAGGGCCATCTGGCTCAATTCCCTGCTTACTGCAATTACAATATCTCTAAATTCTGCTTCTCTGCCCACGGTAATGCTTTTACGTTTTCCATTCCAGTGCTGTACACTTCCTACTATGGGAAGTGCCTCTCTTTCTGAGAATGATAATTTGGGGAATATTATATTTCCCAAAAAGGAGAAATGGAGAAAAATCTTAACAAAGGCAGAAAGCATCCCCAGCCTTTCCTAATAGCCTCAAGCAGAAGCCTCCGGTGTCCAGGGATGGATATTTTATACCTGTTAAGAAAGACGGGGCCAATCTATTCGTAAACAAAACACCTTCAGCCACACAACAGGCTGGAGCCGATGAGATTTACATTCATCGTTTTAAATTTGACTGTAAAATTTACATTAATCACCGTCATCTTTTAACAACCCCATAATCCCTTGCATCAGGGTGGAGTCTGGGCAACTGAATGGAGCTGAGTGTTTACTGGCCGGATGCCCTTCCTGTCACTGATGTGAAGCTATATTCAGCAGATATATTCTCATCGGGCCCAGAGAGAGAAATATTTGCCTCTACCTAGGATCGAACTCAGAGCCTCCTGATTGTGAGGCGAGAGCGCCACCTCTGGGCCACCGCATCCCTCGTTAAAAATTTACACACACACACCCATCAAATTCTAAGGACGGGACAGGATCTTTAGAACATGATAGGATTTACCCACCATCATTAAAATAGCAAAAGACAGAAGGCTCACTATATTGCACAACCCCCTGGAGCATCTCAAACACAAAGCCCCAGAATCCTATAAAGATTCATCCATTCACCTAGCCTTGGGGTCAACCACCCCAGATACATTGGCTGCTGTCATAGAAGTTTCTGGAAATCAAATAAACCTTCTTTCCTCGCAGTCAGTTAGCCTCCATTTTATTTCCAGCACCTTTCTCCCAGCTTGGAACCGACCCGGATTTTTCTTCCTACACTACTATTAGGAAGTTCCTCCTAAAACGTTTACTTGAAATCTAAAACTCCATCTTGCAGCAATTATGTCTGTCATTTTTTTGCATACCTATTTGCATGATTGCAACGTCTTCTCCCCCAGCCGTTTTCTCAGCCTCTCAGCCTACTAATCGGAGAAGGGGAGATTTAATTCTCCCTTGCATTTCGATCTGATTTTTGAGCTTGCTCCTGTTGCAACTCCTATACGAGGCTTCTGAATTCCTTCCCTTAGATTAGAAACCCCAGAAGAAAGGTCTCACTGTCCGGAGGTTCAGATTACTCCTGAAAGATTCCATGCTTGGGGATGGGATGAGTAATCAAAAAGATGGATTAAAACCAGAAGGAAAAATTAGATATAATTTGACTCCGTAGGCTGCCTATTGTTCTATTAGCTTCTCAAAGAATATGATTATTGAAAATTGCATGCTCATTTTTGATTCAAACCACCTATGGTACCCATCTTTTCCTACTGTGATCCAGCTCAATAGACATAAATAACAATTTACCCCGAATATAAAATATTGGTGGCTTCACTCAACTCGTTAACATTCTTTAAGGAAGCATTCATCAGACATTTCTCTCTCTCTCTCTCTTTTAAAACTTTCCCACATCCAGAACAAGCGAAAAATACATGCATATTTAATTTGCAGAGATGGGGGGAAAATGCTAATTCTGGTTTCAACGCAGTAAACTTCTTTCTGGCTGTTCGGCATTAATAGCTGTCAATTTCACTAATAGACATGTTGTCAGGGATGTTAAAGAGATGCTTCTTAAGTGTATTCCAGATGCCCCATTTCTGCCTCCAGAATTACAACCCAGACCTCGCTGATGAAAGCAAACAAATTAATGATGGGACCTTAACACTTCCATTTGTCATGTAAGGAGACGTGAGCAATTTGGAACTATTTATCAAAAGTAGAAAATTGGTGGTCTCTTCTTTAAACGGCTGCATTTTTCAGAAAAATATTTTTTTCTCAACACTCGCTACCAGAACATTTAAAAAAAACCAACAACAACACTGCTTGACGCAGAATCTGGTTGCAACTACAGTTATCCTCGACTGCAGCCGAGCTTGGAATTTCCACTGCTAAGCAAGACAGTTGTTAAGAGAGGGTTGGTCCTTGTTACGATCTTTGTGCCTCAGTTGTTAAGTGAAACACTGCAGCCCTTAAGTGAATCACATGGTTGTGGAGTGATCATGTCACTATGGGAATGTTGTGACGATAGTAAGTGTGAGAACCAGTCATAAGTCACTTTTTTCCCCCACTGCTATTGTAATTTTGAACAGTCACTAAACTAACATATTTCTCTCTCTGGCACAGTGAGAATATATCTGCTGAACAAAACTCCGCTCTGGCAACAGGAAAGGAATCCGGCCATGAAAATACTCTGCTAGCTCCATTCAGTTGCCCAGACTCCAGTTTCAAGCGAAGGACCAAACAAAACTAAAGCAAACTAAAACACACACTCCTGCAGCCTTGCTCTGCCTATTTTTTTTTTCCAAGCAAAGCTGCATTCCTGATGCAACAGACACAACTTTTAGTAAGAAAAAAAAATGTTCATCCTTTTCAGGAAACTTACTGACCCCCCCGCCTCAGAAAAAAAAAAAAAAAAGGAGGAGGGAGAGGAATCCAAAGCTACTTTCAGGCAAAACTCCACTGTGTTTTCTCTCTCGACAATGTAGGTCAGTTGAAGAGAGGCAGCTGAAAGGAATATCTTGAAAGAGAAGTACAGAACTGCCAGAAAGCAGAAATAAAAGGCAGAGAAAATCAGAGAGACAGAAGCTCCTCTCCATCTGTAAATATCAAAAGAGAAACAGCTGAAAGGAAAGCAGAGTTTCTATAATGGGAGCATGAAGGGTGCAAACCAATCCTGGCTGCCTATTTTAGCTCTGATATTAAAGCTCTATGTGGCCAGACAGAAGCACAGCTGTAAATAAACCGGGGTTTACCCACGTGAGCTAGGTTGCCAAAACACCTCTGCATGTCAGCGCCCCTGTGCTCATTTTCTGATCTTCTCCCTCTTCTCTCTCAGAAATTCAGTTTGCAAACTCCAGGTTGTCCTTGACTTACAACAGTTCACCTGAGCGACCGTTCCAAGTTAAAACGGCCTGGAAAGAAGTGACTTTGGGCCGTTTTTCACACCTACGACCATCGCAGCATTCCCCTGTGGTCACGTGATTTACATTCGGATGCTCGATAATTGACTCGTATTTACGAGTCTTGGCGGGGTGGTGGTGTCTTCTGCAACTTTCTGGCAAGCAAAGTCCGTGAGGAAGCCAGATTCACTTAACAACCAGGTTACTAACTTATCGGTTGCAGAGGTTCACTTAACGACGGGGGCAAGAAAGGTCGTGACATGGGGCAAAGCTCCCTGAACAGCAGTCCCACTTAGCAATGGAAATTTGGCCTGAATTTTGGTCGTAAGTCAAGCACAACCTGTACAAAATCCTACCTCTTCGCTCCTGCCTTTCCTGGGGCCGAGAAAAGAACGGGAAGGAGTTCTCACCTGTTGCCTGCTAAGATTCAAGAAATGTATTTCATGGCACCTGTAATTACAACTGAAAAGGTCACACCACTGTTTCTTTAGTTAATGAGACTAATTTTTCTTCACTGGCTATTTTTAGCGTGGATTCTTTTTTTACTTGCTTAGATTTTAACTGGAAAAGAATGGCCACACCTGGAGGCAAATTCAATTAATGGCTGACGCTGCATACATTTAATTTTCTTTGGTTAATTAATTCACTTCCTAGCGCCGGCCATCCTTCTCTACCAATGCACAGCCTGTGTTAAGTACAGTCAGCTTCTAATAATGTTCTTTTTATCTATATATCTCAAAGCAAAATGCCACTCACGCATCATCACAAAATCTCCAGAACTGTAAAACCTATAAACTTGAAATTTGGCATGTATGTTCCTCCTGGCTTCTAGGTGCTCACTGAGAAAGGATTTTTCGAAATGATCATCAGAGCATCAGTATTTCATATTAACATGCTCTGATGCTAAGGAGTTTTACTCCCCCTCCCCACCTGAAAAGAAATCTGTTCCAAAGGCAAAACACAAACAGAGAAGGGGAGTTTCAGTTTTAGTTTCATAGCAGCAACCGGCTTTAGTACAGAATAGTTAAGCTAAGCCATGCCCAGGCTCCTTGCTGTCTCCTTGCTCACACAGCAAATACTCTTTCAGTTTCCAAACAGCCATCACCTCTCTCACACACTGACAGGATGCTAGCCAGATGAATAGCGATGGATGCTGGTAGGCAGAGGCAGAGTCCGTCCCCCCCCCGCTTATTTTCCTCCCCAAAACTAAGCCTGAATATTTAACTTGAATATATCATCTTCCATTAATCAGTGTGTCATCTGTGTACAAATGTCTCTGTGCTATTACAATCAAAATTTACAATATTCATTACATTGATAATACTTCTCTAATCTTACAATAATAATAATCATCAGCATTATAATTCTATTCAGTTCTCCCTCTTAACATATCTTCATCTTGTAATAATGTTCTGAGGGGCTGGGCATGAAAGCATATTTATTTTTACCTCCTTTGAAAACTGGAACTGAGTTTTTTGGCTTTTTGGTACAATGGAATTGGTTGATTGCATTGCAGTTTTAAGTCTTTAAAGGGTGTTTTCTTTAAACAGTGACATGGGGGGATTTCACTGCTGTTTTCAGGGAAGGGACACTCATAGCCTTCATGTCCTCTCTTTCCTTCTGGAGTTAGCAATGCAGAAATGGTAATGCATCTTCGTTCAAGAACACTTTTATATTATTTTATATTATTCTATAAGGATCAAGTGATGTGATTGCCCCAAATAAGTCGCTTTAAGTGGGCTGTCGTACAAGTTGAATTAATTGAACACATTGATTTGTAACAAATTGAATTGATTAAACATACAAAGAAATGCAGTCATGTTCCTTTGTCCTTCTCATGGACTTAATTCCTCCCAACTTTCCATAAAAATTAACTATAACTTGTCAGGTATCCAAATTGGGCAAACTCTAGTTTCCACAAACCATTTGCTTATGCACAGATGTTGCATGCAGTGGATTTTGGTGATTGGCCTTGATTAAATATTAGGGACACTGTGGGGTGAGATAACAGATAATCAGAATTGGAAGGGACCTTATAGGTCATCTAATCCAGCCCCCCACCCAAGCGGGAGACCCTACACCATTTCTGACAAATGGCAGTCCAATCTCTTCTTGAAAGTCTCAAGTGATGATGCTCCCACAACTTCTGAGGGCAACTTCTGTTCCATTGGTTGATTGTTCTCACTGTCCATGGTGCTCTCGGAGCTTGGTGGCTTTCTTGCAGATGTTTCATTACCAAACTAGGTAACATCATCAGTGCACTGTGCACCACAATTCAGTCCTGAGCTACAAATATTCTCTTCTGTAAAGGGACATTTTGGAAAATCTACATGATTGGCTTAAGCTGTCCAACCCTGTTATTGCCAAAGGTGCAGATGGAAACATGACAAAAAGACACTTTGGTGTTCAAGATTCCCACAGACTCAGAGCTGATCATCTACAGATGATGTAAGGGTGAGCAATTGGGGTTTATCATGATGTCATTGTGCAAGGGAGTGGTGCGGTGGGCTAGAGCTCTCGCCTTACAATCAGGAGGCTATGAGTTCAATCCTAGATAGAGGCAAATATTTCTCTCTCTGGGCACAGTGAGAATGTATCTGCTGAACAAAACTCCGCATTGGTGACAGGAAAGGCATCTGGCCAGTAAACACTCTGCTAGCTCCATTCAGTTGCCCAGACTGCAGTCTGCAAGGGATTATGGGGTCGTTAAAAGTTGTTGATGATGATGCCATTGTACAAATGACACAAATTATGTATGTGATGTTATTGTGGGCTGTACGAATGCCTACGAAACTAGGAGTTAATCCTGAAACAGATATGCTTTGTGTTCCTCTAGCGGAGAGTCTAAAACCAACAAATAGGATTCAATAGAAGGTAGTGTTCATTTAATCCTCTTTCTAAAGATCTTAGAAATATCTCATTATTCTAAAGACATCTAAACGACTAGCCTTCTCCACCTCAAATGTATCCTTAAATTGTCATTTAATGACTAAATTTTCCCATATGGAAAGCATTGCATTGTGTACGTTTGAATGCGATGCGAAGTCTGAGAAACAGTTTGATTTCCCCAGTTATAAGTGGACTCTACTTTTACACAACACAAGTCTTCTTTCCTCTCCCTCCACCTCCCTTTAGGGACAACAGAGCCGATATCACAGAATCTATCTTTTAAGGAAGAAAATTGATACTATATTTAGAGGCTCCGATATTGGAAAAGTCATTATGATTCTGTCAAAATGAGCCCCTCTCAAAGTGAGTTTGTTTGCTAGGCTGCTGACAAACATGATGATTTCCATCAAGTTTCATATTGCAGCTCTTGATTCAAATGAAAATTTACTCCAACTTAAAATATAAACCCCAGAGAAATAAATTTGAACTGTACAAAACAATAATACCTACTGCCATGAAAGTTTCATGCATTCCAGGGCCAGTTAAATAATATATATTAGTTGAGCTAATATTAACCGCTGCTACTATGTATTTTGAAGTGATTTTCCTATTCCCCCTGTCTACCCTACACATCTGCCTCGCCCTACCCATAATTGAGATTCCAAAGAACATTGATATCATTTCCTAGCTGTTGATAATTAGTATTTCAGAAATGTATTAGCTTTAGGAATGGCTAGCTAGTATATAGAGACGTTCTTAACTGATGTTTATTTAACGATATTGACTAACCTTTTAAAAGAGAAGGTATGAGATTCAACCATCTGAGAAATAAAAACTTTTTTTTTCTAAGGTTCTCATTAATTTTATCTCTGCTTTAGTTCTGATTCAGGTTTAAACCAACCAACCTCTTGTCTTTTGTGCATTTCAAGTTACCTCTTTCTTGGTGAATTCTGGTGCATGGTCATTTTTATCATCAATGACGATTGTTGCAGTGGTGGTCCCGGTCAACCCAACTTCATGTCCAGCCATGTCCTTTGCTTCTATGATGAGCTCATATTTTGGATTGTCCAATGTCTGAAGAGATGAAGAAAGAAGACAACTTACTCCAAGAATGAGACATTCATTCTACTTGCGATATCTCCATTGTTATGCTAGATAGAACCTAGATAGGGTTTAGATAGAACCAGTCTGGAATTGGTCTCCAGGTAAGTTGTAACCACATAAACAATCAACGTTTGAGAAAATGGAACAAACAGCATGCTTGTTACCAAAACTGGCAAATCTCAACAATAAATACTTTGATCATTTGGTTTAGCTCTTGATGGAAACAATATATACTTTCATCCTACAGCAATACAGCAACACATATTAACAAAGCATGTGAATTGTTAGAAACAATCATAATCATATGGCTTCTGACCAGGGCCAGAAGGTACAAGCCCTAGTAAGAATAGATAAGAGGAAGAAACAGCTGGTGAGAATGATAGTGTCTTCTGGAATAGAGATACATTATAATAAATAGAGCAATATTTTGATTTCTTTTCCAAGAAACTGAGCTAAAGATATTTAAGAAGGAGACGTCCCCTGTTTGTTGAGTGTAACTTCTGAACATCCATCTGTTGGGAGACTTCATCAACTCTATTGCTCAATGGAGAACAGAGATAGCAAAGATTAGGTTACAATTTCTATTTTCTTTTAAACAGGTGTGCTAAACTATTACATTCCCAGTGATGTTTATTGCAAGATATTAGAACAGCAAGACAACAATTATGATGCAGTGGTTAAAGTCCCAGGGCAGAAACTGAGAGACTGCGGTCTAGTTCCACCTTGGGCATAAAGCCAGCTGGGTAACATTAATCCACTCACTCTCTCTCATCACTAGGAAGGAGGCAAAGACAAAACAATTCCAAAAATATTCCCACAAATATTCCCTAATCCCAAAGTAAAATAAAATTAAAACATTTTAGAGAGGGTGCATCCAAACAAATTTCATTAAAACAAGGTCCTAGAAATCTATCCATATCCACCTATCCATCCATCCATCTATCACCACCTATTATCTATCTATCTATCTATCTATCTATCTATCTATCTATCTATCTATCTATC
>NW_020769373.1:5077755-5123205 GCF_900518735.1 Pseudonaja textilis | reverse complement strand
ATCTATCTATCTATCTATCTATCTATCTATCTATCTATCTATCTATCCAACTCTGATTCCATCCATGCATCCCTTTCAAGGCAATCTTGACTTCTGGCAACTGGGTTGAAATCTAACCATCTTTAAAATTGGGAAGATTGAGTAACCATGGTCTACAGGGATTTCTCTAAATGGAGAAGAGGAAGAATCCGCAGGTCAGCCCTCTGGCAACACAACCATGAAAGCTGATTTCACAATTGCAGAAATTAAACGTAATATGGTACAAATTTTGAAACACCAAAAGTTTTAGTACAGGAAAACGTTGCAAATAGGTTACATATTTCTCCTATCCTCTTTTTTTGTTTGTTTGTTTGATTTTGTTGAGACCATCACTAATTCTAGCCCTGCAGCCAGCTAAATGACAACAAGCAAATTTATGGGATAATTAAAGGTTTCTCTGTTGTAATTATACGAGTTCCTTTGACAGTGCTGTGTTTGGAGGAAGCTGGAGCTGATAAATGAGCCATCAGATGAATCATGATTTAATGCCTGATCATTAAGGTTATTATCCCTCCTCTTAGCATTATATCAGCTTTGTTTATAGTGGATGGGTTATCTAGGATAGGGGAAAATAAGACAGCATAATCTTTGCTCTTGACGACGCCATCAAAAGCAAAATAAATTAATTCCAAAAGATATCAACTCTTGCTCAGAAAGTAGTGGCCTCACTTTGAATTGATTTCTTCTTCCTTATGGGATATTACCACATCACCAAATGTTAGATCTTCTAGTCCTGAGGTTAGGCTTTGGGCCTTTTTTTGCTTGCTTGCTTGCTCTTTCAGGACCATTTTATTATTTTTTTCAACTTGGTTGCTGCAAAATTCAGAGGTAGCTACTGAAAGAGGACATCACCCTTCGAAGAGAAGGACTAGGGGAGACATGCTAGTAGTGTTCCAATATTTGAGGGGCTGCCCCAGAGAGGAAGAAGGGGTCAAGCTATTCTCCAAAGCACCTGAAGGCCAGACAAGGTATAATGGATGGAAACTAAACAAGGAGAGATTCAACCTGGAAATAAGGAGAAACTTTCTGACAGTAACAACAATAGACAGAAGTTGACCTTAGAAGTTGTGGGAGCTTCATCACTTGAGACTTTCAAGAAGAGATTGGGCTGCCATCTGTCAGAAATGGTGTAGGGTCTCCTGCTTGGGTGGGGGGTTGGACTAGATGACCTACAAAGTCCCTTCCAACTCTGACCAACCATTGGCTATGAAAAGCGCCGTGCAGAGCTGAACTCCCAGCATTCTTAGCAACTCAAGCTAAGCTAGAGAACTCTGGCAATCACCTGTAGTTCCATTTGTAAACTGCTGAGAGTCATTTAGCAAGATGGCCCAAGGCATGTAGGACATTAAAAACTTCCTAGATATTCCACCAAAATGTTTCTTCTCCCTGAACACCGCCCCCGCCCCCCAAATCATAATGTTTAGAGTAGTGTGGAATATAAAAAAAATTGCAATAGCAGCTTCAATCTTCACGGAAACGAAAACACCTTGAAGTAATATGCCCTGCAACATTCATTTTTGAAGGGTAGAAAAAGCCAACCCCAAAATGTAAGAGGGCATTGCAAAATGTTTTACAGCTTACAGCACTAATTTTCAAAATCACCTCTGTGATTTTATCCACTAAAAGATGGAAGTGCCAGGAAATTTTCAGTAATAGCATTTTCTGGGCATTTTGATCACTGGTGTTAATTTGCAAATCAAATCAGCCATGGAGGTAATACATTTCTACCTCGACCTTTATAATATTACTTTCTGGCATTGCTGGAAAAAAGTTTTTCCCCTCGAAGGAGAAGGAATCCGAATGTTCACCCCTTAAACCTTTTTTTTTTTTGCATGCCTGCATATATTTTTAACTACAACTTACCTCAGCTTACAACAATTCATTCAGTGGCCGTTCAAGGTTACAACAGTACTGAAAAAAATGTGACTTATGACCATTTTTTGCAGTTACGACCGTTGTAACCTCCCCATGGTCACATGATCCAAATTCAGATGCTTGGTAACTGGTTCATACTTATGATGGTTGCTGTGTCCCAAGGTCACGTGATGCTCTTACCAAGACTTCCTAGACCATAACTACGCACACGCTTATTTTAAAAACAAGACTTCTTTTATTGCAACACTGGGAATTGTTTTCATTACCAGCTGGTAATGAATCTCAAACAGTCCCCCGAGATAAGCACCCACCTTTCAGTTCTGTGAAGCGCTGCCAAAAACAGAAGTATCAAATGAACTAGAAAAGAAACCAACCGAAGTACAAAAAAAGCAACAACAACCAAAGTACACAGAGCTTTAAGGATGACTTTGAACCGATAAAACTACTTTGCTTCCTGCAAAGGTTTCATCATCTTGGCCTGTCCTTTATACCTTATGGGAAGGGCAATCACCCCCCAGCCTTACTCCCAAGTTGCTCCTTTTGTCTCAGCTGCTCTCACCTTCTAGCAGCTCTGTGCACACACACACTGGGAACAGGCTCCCCTTACTCCTCGGCCTCACTGCTGCCAGGCTCTGGAGGCTCTGGAGACAGCACCCCACTCCCAGATGGTCCTGGCCCCATCCCTACATCGGACGCAGGACCCTCATCCGAGTCCTCTCCAGACTCCTGGACTGGTCCCCGTTCTTCCCCACTTCCGATTCCACTGCTGGCTGCACTGGCTGCTGGCAAACCACAACACATGATCCCCTTTTGCGACCTTTTGTCAAACAAAGTCAATGGGGAAGCCAGATTCACTTAACAATCAGATTACTAACTTATCAGCTGCAGCAATTCATTTAATAATGGTGGCAATGAAGGTTGTAAAATGGGGCAAAACTCACTTAACAAATATCTCACTTAACGACAGAAAGTTTGGGCTCAATTGTGGTCATAAGTCAAGGACTACCTGCATTGTTTTGATTCCCTGAAGAAGCAGCGAACTTGTCCCCCCCCCAAAAAAAAACAAAACAAAACAAAAAAAACCCCTAGGACTAAGGAGAAATTTCCTGATAGTGAGAACAATTAATCAGTGGAACAACTTGCCTCCAGAAATCATAAATGCTCCAACATTGGAAGTTTTTAAGAAGAGTTTGGACAATCATTTGTCTGAAACGGTGTAGGGTTTCCTGCTTGAGGAAAGGAGGTTGGACTAGAAGACCTCCAAGGTCCCTTCCAACTCTGTTATTCCGTTAAATGGACTTCTGATCTCATAATATGTTGTATCAACCTCCTTCCTGGTGGTCCGTCCCCCTCTTCACTGCATTTCATCACCACAATGCGCAAAAACGCTAGCTTGTTGTGTGCTTGACAGTTTCCACAAGAAAAATGCCATATAGTTAACAGGAAAATGGATATAGGAAGAGAAGTTGCCATTTTTTTGTGTGAATGCTCTTTGTCACCAAACTGCTCCCGGCTTTTCGGAAGGACTTGATTTGCATTACAACATTTGACAAATCTTCAATCACTCTGATTTAATTCAGGGGTCCTCTGAATCCAAGGCAAAATCGACCCATTTATCAGCTTGAATCCCTTCTTCCAGAATAGGAATGTAATTAAAAGAGATAACTAACTCAATAATGAAGGGGAAAAACATTCAGCCTTGTGCTCCACAAAGTCTTTGAAGAGATTCTCTTTATATTTGCAATTCTGAACCGCATACGTTGAGCAACCCAAGCCATCTAAGGTTGCAATCAGAGTTTCTTTTACTTCTTCAGGTTTCATCCCCCATGATGGTGATTATTTTTTAAAAAAAGCCTTACCTTCGTTTACCGTGCAACTGATAGTAATAATTTCAGGTAGCTTTCTAAAATCAAGCAGTCTTCTGAGCATGTAATGAATCAGTAAACGATAGCATCTTTGCCCATAGACAAAATATAATTCTAGTGGATGCATTTGTGTATTTGCTGGTTCATTCTCTGGTAGCATAAACTGATCTAATTCCCTATCAGATGAAAGATCGCATAAAATGGATTTTCAATTACACCGAGGATGCATGTAGAGGCACACGCAAACTTAGAAAATCACAGGTTTAGTGGAAGCAAGTCATCACTTTTGTACAAATGCTCCTTGACTGATGGGAACATTCGTGGAATTTTCATGCTTTAATCCTTGGCGTGGCAAATGCATCCACCTTGCTGTGGCTCATCCCTTTCCTTTTCCTTTCCTTCTATCTTTCCCAGAGCTCCTCTAGAGAGTTAGGTCTTTGCCTAATGGGTCTGAAATGGGATAATCTGAACCTGATCATTTGTACCTCAAGGGACAGTGTTGGGTTGATTTGTTTGAAGATCCAGTTGTTTGTTTCCTTGGCTGTCGATGGTCTTCTCCAGAATCTTCTATAAAATCAGAAGTATCAGTGCCCTTTCTATCCTGCTGGGTTAGAACATATCTTCTGGGATTTCCAAATCCAGATGGACAGGCAGGTACTGGCCCAGAGGTGGTCTTCAGCAGGTTCTGATCAGTTCTGGAGAACTGGTAGCGGAAATTTTGAGTAGTTCAAAGAACCAGCAAATCCCACCTTTGACTGGAGATTTTACAGTATCCTTCCCCTGCCACACCCACCAAGCCACGCCCAACAGAACCAGTAGTAAAAAAAAATTGAAGCCCACCACTGTACTGGCCAATCAACCAGACTGTCAGCATTCCAATGGAACTCTCCATTTCATTCAGCACTCAGAGACAAAGTTCATCCAAGTAAGAATTTATTGAAGAAGTCATGCTGGCACAACTGGGAAAACCTGAATCAGTTTCCCAATAGAAATTCAAAGATCCATCCTCTGCACCCATCAGTCCATCACATGGCCCAATCAAACATCAACCCAACTGGAGCCATTTCTCCAGACACACTTCTCCAGGTGCAGGGCAACTTGTCCTTGACTTCCAAGAAAGAATGTTGTTGAGTCTAACCTTCTATTCAGGAAGAAGTCCCCCTTCCCAAATTCCCAGGCACTGGGATGTGGCAGCCTCAAAGCTTCCAAGTAAAATATGGCTTCCATGCCTGACACAAACCTTGTGGTAGTAGACAAGGACCAGAAGACTGGTACTAGATGTAGCAAAACCAAATGAAAGCAACATCAAGAAGGAACATGGAGAAGTACCAGGGCCTGAGGAGGAACTAGAAGAGGAGGTGGAAAATCAAGACCTAAGTGTAGGTAGGAGTACTGGACACAGGGCTGTGACTCTTAAACTGGGCGAGTAGATCCAATAGATCCCAGGAACAACATCAGAACTTTCTGTCCAGAAGAGTGCAGGGCTAGGAACAGCTAAGATCCTGTTCAGAACCTTCAAAGTCCAACAGAAAACCTGAGATCAGGGAAGACTACATCAACTAATAAAAAAGTTTTTCCTGTTATCAAATTTTAGTGTTTTTTTGGGGGGGATGTGCCCCACCATTGATCCCCGATCCAGAACTGAAAGGAGGAAGCCAGTCTGATTCGAAGTGCAGGTTAGCGTTTTTAGCACTTTCCACCTGACTTTTGCGAGAAAGAGTTATTGCTTGTGAAAGGAATGTCTGATTTCAGGTTAGGAGTGGCCTTTTAAGTTTAGGAGTGGCCTTTTACAAATAGATATAACCTGGCAACCATACAGCACCACATTGCTTCTTCGCCAAAATGAGTGAGAGTCATGCAGCAGATTGAAAACAGAAAGTTTGCAGCTCAGCTGGACTCAATCAATCAGTCAGAATAGAGCTGGAAGGGACCTTGGAGATCTTCTAGTCCAACCCCTTTGCTCAAGCAGGACACTCTATGCCAGTGATGGCTAACCTTTTTGGCACCAAGTGCCAAAGCGCATGCGCTGTATCCTCAAAATGCAACACGGGTGTGCCCCCCAGGCATGTGCCCTGCCCCTCTGTGCATGCATGTGCACCCATGCATGCACATGTAACTCCCACGCATGCACCCTGCCCCTGCGCACCACCTCTGGCATGAGTGCCCTAGGTTCGCCATCACGGCCCTATGCCATTTCAAACAAGTGATACAGATTCCTTTAGAATACTTTGCAAGAAAACACTTCTAACACTTTAGCTATTTTTCTCTCTCTAATGTGATTTAAATACAATGGATATTGATGACTAATCATTAGAATATAGGCTTTGTCTTAAACTGTGCAATAAGAAATATGGGAAATACATTTCGACCATCATTCTTTCTGAATTCCCCCAAAAGATCCCTGCAGGTCTGTACCTTAACCTACAAATCCCATTTTTGGAATAGTACATCACAACGGGAAAGCTGTTTAGCACAGCTTTCTTTTGTGAAGATGCTCAGAAAACACATTTTTCTTTTCTGAAGATGCTCAGAGGCCCACAAATTAGGTCATTTCAAGTCAAGCAAGCCGGTGGTGTGAACATAATTGCTGAGTTCACATTCTAAACTTTGAGCTCAAAAGAAAAAGAGACTGGAAGGCCTGGGATAAAATAATCAGTTTGCTAAATACAGGCAGCAAAACCTCTGAAAATTAGTGCTTTCATGGAATGTTTAATCAGTCTGTTCAGTCCTGCTTATCAATATAAGAACATAATTACTGCAATGACGGCATGTAACATTCCCAGCAAATGCATATTAACTTATTAAAATCAGACCATCGTTTGCAAGACAAAAGATGAGGGATTTGAAGAGATGGCATTCTCCTTTTCTTTATTTATTAATTCCAAAGATCACCCCAAAATTAATAGAAATGTCAACTCATAAAATATTTCTATGGTCTTTTTAGAATTGCCAACAGAAAGGGAGGTGGGAGCAGTGCAGCAGTTTGCAAAACCGAAAGTGCATTCCATCAATGTTTTCAAAGATAGTAACTAGGTGACTGAAGTTTCTGTGGTGCAAAATTCTAACTGGAGAGCATGATTGATGACTCTTGGCTATGGACGTGTCCCATTGGAGGACATGAATTATGATACACCATGGGGTTGGGGGAAAACCAAGGGTCAAGGATGATAATGAATGATGTGTCTCAGAGTTGGCTATACCCAGGCAATGCCGGGCATGTTAAGTCCCAATAAATCCTTTTTAAGTTTTGGAAGTTTGGCTCGAGAGTCATGATTTAAATGGGGGTCACTGCCGGAGCCCTGACAACAGGTAGATCTCAACTTACAACCATTTCTTCAGTGACCATCCAAAGTTACAACGATGCTCATGGAAAAAAAAAAAGGGACTTGTGGCCGTTTTTCACACTTACGATGCTTGCAGCATCCCCGTGGTCAGTCATGTGACCAAATTTCAAATGCTTGGCAACTGGCATGTATTTGTGACAGTTGCAGTCTCCTGGGGTCATGTGATCCCCTTTTATGATCTTCTGAGAAGCAGAGTTAATGGGAAGAACCAGATTCACTTAACAACCACGTGGCTCGCTTAACAACTTCAGGGATTCGCTTAACAGCTCTGGCAAGAAAAATTGTAAAATGGAGCATGACAAAAGTTGGATGGATGGCCAAAGATGAATCACAAGGACCAAGTTTGCCTGTCACACCAGCTATGTTTTCTGATTTTGGGGGGTGTGTCTTTGGATTTAGCTTAGTATTATGTATGGACCAGCTATCATAATCCTTAAAAAAAGGGAAAGGTTCCCCTCGCACATATATGCTAGTCGTTTCCAGCTCTAGGGGCTGGTGCTCATCTCCGTTACAAAGCCGGAGAAAAGCCAGCGCTGTCCGAAGACGTCTCTGCGGTCATGCGGCCGGCATGACTAAACACCAAAGGCACACAGAACGCTGTTACCTTCCCACCAAAGTGGTCCCTATTTTTCTACTTGCATTTCTAACATGCTTTTGAACTGATAGGTTGACAGAAGCTGGGACAAGTAACAGGGGCTCACTTTGTTACGTGGCGCTAGGGATTCGAACTGCCGAACTGCTGACCTTTCTGATCGACAAGCTCAGCATCTTAGCCGTTGAGCCACCACGTTTCCAATCCTTTAATAAAACAAGGTTAAAATGAAGAAGACTTTCCCTGACATCTAAACCCAACCAACACATCATCCAGTGACTTTTCAGAGACATTGTCAATGGAGGCCAACGCACATGCTTAGTTGGGAATCAACATCATGTCAAAAAGGGAATTAAAAATTCCCTGCCATGTAAAAGTTGGCATAGTTTTGAAAACATCCAATTTTATTAACTTCTTCAATTACCAAGAAATCCACCTTGACATGTAGAACTCATAGTTTCACCGTCCTGAGTGATAGACTCTTTCCTAATATACCACACAAATGGCTTTTGCCACGCCATCTGCTCCAGAATTCGACAGCAATTAGAAGCTAAAAATATGTCGCTGTATATCTTCATAGATATCTTTGGCTTATGAATATTATTCATTATTGTTTTTGTTATCCTGCGCTTTCATCTTCGGATCCCAAAGCCTGTTGAGAAGATTAATTAATTGAACTGGGCAACATCGTGCAGCACAGATAAATATGATTATGCCCATTTAACAGATTAATTGATTAGTTAATTGGCATGCAGATAAGATACACCATCTGCCCGGGGTTGCCCAGGAAACACCAAAAGGGGTTTTGCTGGGCACTAATCTACCACTATCATAAAACATCTGTGATCCAGAATGCCCAGAATTTGTATTTCATGAATGTCCACTAACTTTTGCCAAAGTTCCTATTTTTTTTGTAGATTTTTCTGGCCTGGTTTGCTTCTGGATCTGTTGTCTTTGAATGTAGTTTAATCCTAGCTGAGGATTGTGCAGATTCAAATATATCTTTTGCTAACGGAATGTTGCACATTTCTTATTATGGGTAAGCAAGAAAGAATGAATGCTGATTTGCTCATAAAAATGCGGAACTTGGCAATCTTAATAGGAATGGAGAAATGTCTATTAGTAGTTTTTACTATTGTTGCATATATTTATTGACTCTGAAGTCTGTTTCTATCCCATTTATGCATCAATTTTCAGTTACAAAAACATATGAAAAACTGCAGTCTTTTCAATATATGCTCGTTATAAATTACACGCCCTAGTGCACATTTCTCTCTAAAATATGCATTTATTGTAAAATAATGGCTGGGGTCCCATGCCACACACAATGTGTCAAATTGACTCGGTTGTAGCTGTAAACTGGGTTGCAGAAACTAACCATGCCTTTAGCTTATCCAGTGTTAAAAGTGGTATTAAAATGCAGTAGCTACGCCTTTGACTGGCTTGGCTAAGCACGTTGTGTGCATTTTAATTCTAAAATATGCCTTTTTAAAAGAATTAAAACCAAAGGGTATTGGGTACTGCAGTCCAAGTCCATAGTTTTAGAAGTGAGCTCAAAGCAGTTCATTTTAAAAAGAGGAGGGATAGAAATCATTGTTATATATGTTATACACAGAGAGCCAGTTTGGTCTAGTGAGGTAAGGCACCAGGCTAGAAACTAGGAGATCATGAGTTCTAGTCCCACCAGAGCCATGACAGCTGGCTGGATGAATCTGGGCCAATCACCAGGAGACGGGAAGTTCTAGTTCCGCCTTAAGTATGAAAGCCAACGGAGTAACTTTGGGCCAATCATCAGGAGACAGTGAGTTCTAGTCCTACCTTACTATGAAACCAGCTGGGTGACATTGGGCCAGTACTTCTCTCCTAGCCAAGTTTCCTGTTGTCGGGAAAATTGGAGGAGGAAAGTATATTAGATACATCCTTTGTCTTGAGTTTTTATAAAAACATAATAAAGGCGGGATATAAATAAATAATATATAATATTGCAATCTAAGGCGAAAGCATAAGTTGAAGTAAATCTCGATCTTTACATGGCGGATCTATAAAGAAGACTTTCAGCGTATATCAGAATTGACTTGCAAGTAAGAAATGGTGAATTAAAGACGACCTCCCCCACAATGAAGTGGATGAAGGCAAAAGAAAGAAGAACTGGCGACTGGGCCATCGCTTAGAACACTAGTTTTGGAAAGTTACAAATGGACTAAGGATCCAGATGGAATCGAAATAACATTTTGGAATTAATTATAGCAATCCTTCCTGTGGGAAAATGTTTTTGTTTCAAACTCTTTAAAAAAATGATAGGATGTGACTTTGAAGGCTGGGATTTTAACAGATAACAAATAATCAGAGTTGGAAGGGACCTTGTAGGTCATCTAGTCCAACCCCCCACCCAAACAGGAGACCCTACACCATTTTTGACAGATGGGAGTCCAATCTCTACTTGAAAGTCTCCCGTAATGGCGCTCCCACAATTTCCAAAGGCAACTTTTGTTCCATAGCTGGAGACTAGAGGGAACCAGATCAAAATACTTTTTAGTTTTTTGCTGTCGTTGTTCTTTTGTATTTTTCTTTCCTATTTTTCATTTCTGTCCCTTCAATTTTTCTTTAGGGTTAGAGTTTTTTTTTTAGTTTGTATTCATTATTATCCTTTTCACTGTAACATTTCATTAAATGAACTTGTGTCGGTTCCAAACATATGTAGTGGAAGAGACCGTCGTGCATTCCCAAGGAAACAAAACAGGGACTCCACCATTTCCTGCCCTTGTAAGTTATATCCCAATTCTTCATATGGAAAGCTTAATAGCCTTGGATTATCTGCCTCATTGGTCAAGGCACTAACAAATAATACAGTGGGAAGTACCAGTTATAAAGCATTGCTGTATTTAAATTCCAAAGGCAATGAAGCTTTTTAAGATGAACAACATGAAGAAGTCTCTTCTGCAAAATGCCAAGGGTGGCCGATCCGTTTCGGAGAAGCAGATGGTGGATTTCTTGGATGTGACTTCGGTCTCTGACTTGGCTTATCATTTCAGACCAACCGCACCATCCATTCAGAAAATGAAAACCAATAAGCTGCAGATGAATCCCCTTTCCTTCTCTGAGAAAACAGTAGCTTGTTTGGGCAAAGAAATACTGCATTTCCCTTGGCCTGGAACAGTATTTCTCAACCGTGGCAAATTGAAGATATGTGGACTTCAACTCCCAGAATTCCCAAGGCTGGTTATGTCCGTTTTGGAAATAAGAAGCTTGTCATTTTGTTAAATGGTCACCAAATTAGTTTCCTGTTGACAGAAACGCTTCTTCTCCAATCAACTTTGTATTTATTTATTCAGCAGAAATGGCAAGGAAGGCACTTAGAGAGAATGTGGTATCTTAAGAACCTGACATGTACGCTTCATGGCGGGTTCATTAATATGAATTGAAAACTCTTGGGGATTTATTGTGTTTAAGAGAATGACAACCACACCTTTGTCATTTTTTGGAGATATAAAAGCATCAAACAAATTGTCATTCAAGAGCTAGGGAAAACACTCAGAGATGGCCTTACACCTTTGTCCTTGAAGTGAAGTCAACCCTCCTTTCCAAGAAATGTATGTGTATGTAGTTCTTTAAAATAAATAATTTTTTTTTAAAGGCCAAACTCACAGCCCCATTTTTCATTTTGACAGCTTCTAAAATACAGATAGATTTTTGTCTCTGATGTTGGCCATATTTATTTAATTCCAGCCAGCATGCGCAACCTTCTTGTTCTGGTTCTGTTTGATCTCGTGCCTGAGCGATCAAATAATCTGAAGACTTTTCCAGATTACCTTCAACAAGAAAGAATTGGCCAAATAAAAGGCAGAGAGATAAGCCTGTCTGTTTGGGGGTTCTGACCGAAATATTAATCAGCCCCCTGACAGACATTACTGGAATTGGCAGTATTGATATTTGCTTGCAGAAATATCCAGAAACCCAGACCAGCCAATGAGTTCCTGAAAATTTCTCTTGCAGCCTGTACATTTGCATGCAAAAATTAATTTCTTTAGGAAGGTATTAAAATTTTGTTCTTAGCCATCATGAATTGGTACTAAAACATCACAGCAAGGTGACATGAAAAGGTAAGATAATTTATATAAATGAATGAGCAAGCAAGCTAACAAGCAAGCAAATATGGGAATGAATGAATGAATAAAATCCCTGCCCAATCTGTAGTTCCAGGAGGAAGACAAATCGTATTTATTATTATCATTTCTTATTTGCTTATTAAATGTACTTGTTGCCCATCTGACTAGCAAATGACTTTGGTCCATGTACAATGCCCTAAATTACAGAACAAAATAATTTAAATATTAGAAACATTAAAAGATTGGGCATTGAAGCTTAAATCATTACAATGTGTAAGAAAATGGATTAAAGGAGGAAAAGATGCAGTGCATAGATGGGGTAGAGGTGGGATCGTCTACTAATTTACTAGCCAGCTTCAAATCTTGACTCCCAAATCCAGAAATATCCAGGTAAAATAGCATGAAATGCAAGGCATTTCCCCAAATTTCTGACTTTTCCTATTCTTTGGCAAACGCTACTCAGAAGACAGTTGGGAATAAACCTACAAAGAACTGAAATGCAATCCGAAAATTGGATGAGAATCCAGTTGGAAGGTCTTTCTGGTGGATTCCCAACTACGTATGGCAGAATCCAACTTTCTGGATCCAATTAAAGAATCTCCATATCAGGAAGGGCATCTCTGTTGGGTGATGACCTTCCTGTGGATATCTATCACCTGTTTGCCAAAGAGAGATACCTGTCTTTAACAGAATAAAAGAGATGGAAGGGACCTTGGAGGTCTTCTAGTCCAACCCCCTGCTCAAGCAGGAGACCTTAATACCATTTGTCAACCCCTGGGTCCTACAATCGCCAAACATAATGGTCATTTTAGGTTCAGATTAGCTCCCAAGTCCTACCATTTGCAATTGCAAATTGAGAGCAACTACAGCAGTTTAATTTTTCTCCATTTGATGGACCTTCATCCACCACGATCTCACGTGTTTCTCCAGATGCTGAGCCATTACACCAAGAACACAAAACCTAGAAATTGCTGTGAGCTTGGAATGAGAAGAAGCTTCGGCTAGAAGAAGAGGGTTGCTCTTCACCTCCCCAAAGCCCCGATGCGTCTCACCGTCCTTGGCATGATTTATTTATAAGCCCACCAAGATCACAGAGGCCGTAAGTGCATATTCCATAATGGCATCGGACACTAGTCTATTTGTCTGCGCGGCTGTTGCAGACAAAGAGAACATGAGGGGAATGCAAACACCTGGTTGTTGGTTCCAAAATAATGGGACTCTGCTCTGAAAGGGGGAAGGTTTTTCATCAGGCTGATTGTCACCGAAAGATACATTATTCTCCAGAGACTTAAGAGGACTACGGCAAAAATAAAAGAATAGAATTTACCGCTCTGAACCCAGGGGAGTTTCAGGAGTCTAAAGAGGCCAACAGGAGGGTTAGATTATTCCATGCTGAAATCAAAGGAAAGGCTTTCAAAAAGTACAAGAAAGAGACAGGAAAGAGATGAGTTTTTCCTTCCCTTCCTCCCAGTGCCCAGCATTTCAAGTCATATTTCGCAGCCTTTTAATTTGTGCGATTTCAATTTTGCAAAGCAAAAAACCCAGCTACAAATATTTTAATGGAAAGTGGAGAAAGTCCAGAAACGAATGCTAAGATCACATTTTTCTATAGCAACAGATTACCAAGGAAGGCTGAAAACTAGCTAACTGTGTTTTAAAAAAGGTCCACAAAGCCAAAAAAGTGGGATTGAAGCTGTTTTTTAATGTGTGTCAGAGAGAGCTTTGAAAACAATGTCTTGGTCACCATCTTGATTCAATGGGACCACACCATGCTGAATTCCTTACTGGGTAGGTATCGAGCCAAGTTACAAGTCCTCATTAAATTACTATGTTTTCAGTTGCAAGCAGAGACTATCGTCTAGGTGCAAACCATTAAAAACAATAACAAACAAAGTAAAAATGTGACTTCTGCTTTGCCATGGAATCCTTCTCCAATATCTTGAATTTCAGGTCCTGGATGGTCATAATGTAATTGTCCCCCATCATTGTCAAGGATTCTTTTCCAGAGTGATGCGGTGGTCTAGAGGTGGAGTTCTCGCCTCACAATCAGGAGGCTGTGAGTTCAATCCTAGGTGGAGCAGATATTTTTCTCTCTCTGGGCATAATGAGAATATATCTACAGAACAAAACTTCGCATTGGTGACAGGAAGGGTATCCGGTCAGTAAACACTCTGCTCCATTCATTTACTCAGACTCCCCCACCCCACCCCAAGGGTCATTAAATGAGGATGATGATGATTGTCAAGGATTCTTGCCAGATATGACTACATAATCTATCTTCTCTCAGGTCCATAACACAATAAGATACATATATATCTTAAATAGAGGAATTAGAAAACTATGCATATAAACTAATTCTCTATACAGGAACACATAAAACGTGTGCAACTCAGCCCAGTCCTGTGCTTCAGATCATCATCCTTGTAGGAGATGACCAGGCTGAGCCCAAGGGAGGAGTCAAGCATACCAGCAGTCATGAGTCCCTTTGTGTCCACAAGAGATCTAAGTCCAGCTCACCTTGAATTCCATGGACTCTTATCTACCACCAATTTGCTTTGACTGTTAGTAGTTCAGATTCTTCTAGAGACTGCTAGCATGCAATAAATCACACTGTATTCATTCAGTCTATTCACTGACTCCTGATTTCCTGCCCTTGACAACTCTGTTCTTCTCCATTCTAGGTCATCTCCCCTTCTCTAACTTGGCCCCTGAAACTGTTAAGGTTTCGCAAATTGGAAGGATCTTGACTAATTTTGGAAGGATTGGAAGGATCTTGACTGGAAGGATCTTTTCCAAACTGCAGACCAAACACTGCCCAGGGGTGGGATTCTACCAGTTTGCACCTATTCGCTAGAACCGGTTGTTAACATTCTAAGCAGTTCGAAGAACCAGTTGTTAGAAGAAATTACTGGCCTAATCCTGTAAGGAAGGCAGGAAGGAAACATTCTGGTGTTGCTTACAGAAAGTGCCTCTCCGTTAACCCTTATTACATTCTTGGCAGGACTAGACTTCCTGTCTCTGGAACCACTCTGGAGTTTTTTTCCCCTCCTTTGCTGGTACTTTGCTTGTGTGGAGGGACCATTCAAAGTTACAATGGCAATGAAAAAAGTGACTTATGACCATTTTTCACACTTACAACTGTTGCAGCATCCCCACAGTCATGAGAGGCCAGGCAAGGAGATGCGTGCCTCGATGTGAGTGATGTTGAGTTGGCTATGCCCAGCCAGTTACATGACCACTAAGCCATGCCCACCAACTAAGCCACACCCAAAGAACCAGTTGTTAAAAAATTTGAATCCCACCCCTGACACTGCCCTTCTACAGAAGATACACCTGGATAGGGAAGACCCCTGCTCCTTTACCTGAGACATACAAGCACAACAAAATCACTTGTATAAAAGCATCCTGAGAAAGGGATCTATTTGCAATGCATTGATACTAAAACTATGCACCAAGATTTATTTAGCGCACTCTCTCTCTCCCCCTCTCTCCCTCCATCCCATCCTCCCTCCTTCCCTCCCTTTCTCTCTCTCTCTTATATGCTTTTTACTTCTTTTCATCCCATTTGGAAGACATGCCGCTGCGTACTACTGTCACAAATCTCTGATATAGTCCTCTGAATATGTATGCGCACAGTGGGTGATTTGCCTTTGGATGTAGCTATCTCTCGCTATCTCTAGCTACATATCTATAGGTGGAAAGCTTTTTTTCTTAAAAAAGGGGAAAGGAATTGAAGCATTGCACCGCTACAACTAGCATTAGTCTTTATTCCCTGCCATCAACATAAGCAATATGCCAAGTCAAATGTCTTGTTGAGCACAAGAAAGGAAAGAGGCTTTTATACGAGAATTTAATATTAGGATATCAGCGCATTGGAAGATCTGCAAGAAATACCCTTTGCCTGCAAGAAGGAACTAGGGAAAGTGCAGGCAATCCTTGACTTACAACAGTTCATCTAGTTCGAATCTAGTGACAGTTCAAAGTTACAGTGGCCCTGGAAAAAATTGATTTATGACCATTTTTCACACACTACAACCATTGTAGCATTCCCTCAAAATTTAGGTGCTTGGCAACTGGCTCCTATTTATGACGGTTGCAGAATTCAGTCTGGAAGAGATTTTGGATTGATTTCCATCTAAGTTATGATGTGCTTAACAGCAATTTTGTCCTGTTGTTGTGCCTTCAAGTTAGTGTGGACTCTCAGCCTTGGCCTCAGTGAGTCCCTGAGGTTTTAGGTCTGTGGAGATTCTCAGCCATCCATATCAAGATTGTCTCAAAGGTGCTTTTCCAAAAGGCAGTTGGACTTCGTTTCTTCCTTCGAGACCTTTTACTTCTCATCCAAAAAGCTTTTTGAGTTCTGACTGAATGATGGAGGATGGATGGATTTATATTCTTCACAGTCAGGGTCATTCGGATGACCCCGAGGGCACAAAGAAACCTCCAAGCAGCCTCACCAACTCTCAGAAGGAGAGCGAACAACCAGATGACTGCAAGGAATATAAATCTTTCCATCCTCCACCATTCAGTTAGAACCAAAGAGGCTTCTTGGATTAGAAGGGAAAGGACTTCAAGGAAAATCTAAGTCCAGTTGCCTTTTGAAAAAAAACATCTTTGGGACATCCCTGCAGTTTTTGTGGCAAGGTTTTTCAGAAGCAAAAAAATAAAAATAAAATTGCCATTCCGTTCTTCATCTTAGGACTTTGAATCTGGTCCAAGATCACCCAGCTGGCTTTGTGGAACTAGAACAAGAAGTCTTGGTGTGCTGGATCCCCTGCTCTGCTAAATCCCATGAGTAAACCTCAGTAGGGGACTTCTTCCATTGGACATGGTAGTAATTGTTTAGTAGAGTATTTCTCCTTTGGTCCAAGCCCAAAACAATCGATGAAGAGAATATCTGTGTCCATCTCCAGCTTAAACATTCACAGCAACTTGGGGAATCTCAGATTTACATCTCAAAACCTTGAAATTTTGACATTTGCATTACATTTGGGTGTATGTGTTCAATAATATTTGGGGATAAATGGCTCTAGAGATATAAGCAAGCACTCTGGAAGAGGCTTCTGAAATGAGTGTCAAAGTGGAGACAGATATCTTTTTTGCAGACTCTCTTAAACCAGCACAAGGCTTCAAATAGATGCTTCCAGACAATAGAAAGAGGTCTGAGTAATACAGCCAACTGGGCGGCCATCCAAAGGATTTTTTTTTTGTTTGTGTGAGGCTCACGGTAGAGTGATCCCCAAGGCAAGCTTTACAGAAAGAAAGGCACTAGGTAGAGATGCAAACTGAGAGAAACATCATGTTCAAATAATGGGAACATCCAGCCAAGCCAAGCACTAAAATCCAGGAAAGTGAGGGGAGCGCAATAATGGCTGCCCCTTGTGTGGTAAATGAGTTTTGTTCAGTGCCAGAGCAAGATTGCATTGACAATATTACACAAATCAGGTGAGCCTCCTCTCTCCATCCTCATATGCCATTTATCTGCAGGCGGAGGTGGAATTTTTCACTCAGTCCAAGCTTTTCCCATTTCGGTCTACAGCAAAACTCTCTTGTGCTCCAGCTCATTATGAAGACCACTGATGGATGACCTTTTCTCTCCCCGACCAGAGAGAATATTTGCCAGGTAGTCTGACACCCACTGGACTCTGCTAAAAATACTTGTACAAGAAAGTAGGGTGGGGAGGCACCACGTCTGATGTTTGGTGTCCAAGCAACTGAAGAATTGACTCAGGCTTCGAAGTGTTGCTCACCATAGCTTAATATCTATTCAGGTAGCAACTTCGACGTAGAATGGAAGTGGTCATTTTTGTAAAGGACATTTGTCACCTTGCCAAATGAAGAAATCAGGAGTCCAGGCAATTCAAAGGAATATATAAGTTTCTCATATGCTAAAGTTCGTGACCAGAATCTGAATTGCTAGCAGTCAATGTGAATTGATGGTAGAGAAGGGTCAATGAAATTCAAGGTTGGACTGGACTTAGATCTCTTGTAGGTTCAAAAGGACTCAAAACTAATGGCGTGTTTAACCCCTCCCTCAGGCTCAACCTGATCATCTCCTACCTATAGCACATTAGGTAATTGTCAAAGTACAACCAGTCATTGAATGGCTACACCAGAGGTGGTATTCAACATGTTCTGACCAGTTCAGAAGAACCAGTAGCGGAAATGTTGAGTAGTTCAGAGAATTGGCAAATCCCACCTCTGATTGGCCCCACCATCATCTATTCTCTGCTTCCCGAGTCCCAGCTGATCGGCTGGCTTTTCTTTGGTTGCTTGCATAGGAGAACAGAGCTGGAAAGCAGGTTAGTGGGGTGGGGAGGGAAGGGGGATTTTGCAGTAACCTTTCCCTGCCACGCCCACCAAGCCATGCCACACCCACCAAGCCATGCCCACAGAACTGGTAGTAAAAATTTTTGAATCCCACCACTGGACTATTTGAAGTTACAATAGACTTCCTATGAGCCAGTTTCAAAGTTATGATGGCTGCATTCTCCCTTATGACCAACCACGGGGTCTCTGTGATTTAAACTAGAAATACCTTCTGGATATTTGGGGGTGTTTAGGAACTACGTTGGAGCAAAAATGAAGAAGAAAAAAACTCACAAAACCCTGAGGATAAAAGTGGGTAATAGAATGTGAGATAGAAAAGGGGACGAGAGGAAGATGTACCATCTAACTTTCCACCAAGATGTTTCCAACTTCCGTTATAAATCCTTCCCATCACCACATCATCATCATCGTATAGTCAAGGTCTTGTTTAGGGTTCAACCGCAGGACAGGCCCATCCGATTTTAGAGGATGCATGATAACTGCTTGCAATTCTTGGCTTCAAGACTTCAAAAGAATACTTTTCGGTTCACAATATCTCATCATGCCACAGATCAAAGGGCTGATGTATTGTAAATGGATTTTGCTGTGATTTAAGAGGCGTTTATTAAAAAAAGTAAAAATGGGCTGACGCCTTCATTCTATAAATTAATCGGAAGACTCCTCGCTTGAAAAATGCTGAGTTATCTTCTAAACACATTGTCTTAAGAGATGACAGATAGGCTTCTGCTGTCTTGAGACTCCAGTTGTAGCCAAGCTGAATGGAAAGACTGCGGATGTGAAATTGTTAGCGCTTAAACAAAGTCATTAAGCACCCACGTTTCATGGAGGGCACCCTGCATCTTAGAAAAGATGATTGATTGATCCCTTCCAGTGGTGCGCTTCAAATATTTTTACCAACGGTTTGGTGGGTGTGGCTCGGTGGGCGCGCTTTGCCTGTGTGCGCACACTTTGTGCCTGCACGCACATGCCAAATGCACACTTTGCGCAGGCACAGAGGCTTTCCAGCTCGCCTCCTGCAATCCTGCCCTCTCCCTGTCACTTCAGCAGCTGCCGCGTGGCAATCGGCTGTGCCGCGCAAAACAGCTGCGCTCGAAAAACCGGGGATAAAGGTGAATATGGAAGCCTGGGCAGGTGGATGGGCCCCACAGCGGAGCGGTGGAGAGAACGGTTTCAGTCTCCACTGCTCATCGGCGCTACCGGCTTGGCAGAACTGGGCCGAAGCGGTAGAAGACCACCACTTCACAAGGAATAATAGAATAATAGAGTTAGAAGGGCCGTTGGAAGTCTTTTAGTCCAGCCGCCTGGTTAAGCAGGAAACCCTATATGGTTTCAGACGAACTGATGATGTTACCTAGTTTGGTAATGAAACATCTGCAAGAAAACCACCAAGCTCAGATAGCACCAAGGGCTGCTCGAAGAAATCATTGGTGGTTTTCTGAAGAAGTACTTAGGTGAGGCCATCAAACTGTTACCCTACAAAACCAAAGGATGTTTTACTTGTAAATGAACAGCCAAGGATATCATTGAGGCTCTACTAGGGTAGGGTTTGTGGAAGAGGAACCGTGATTTAAAAAGAAAGAACCCCATTAATTTAGGACTTTACAACCAACCCTCAAAACTGAAGCCAAGATTTAGGGGAGACATGATGGCAGCATTCCAACATTTGAGGGGCTCCTACAAAGGAGAGAGGGTTAAATTACTTTCCAAAGAACCAAAAGACAAAACAAGAAGGAATGGATAGAAACTTATCAAGGAGAGAAACAACTTGGAATTAAGGAGAAACTTTCTAATAGTGAGAACAATTAATCAGTGGAACAACTTGCCTCCAGAAATTGTGGGTGTTCCCTCACTGGAGGATTTTAAGAAGCGACTGGAGATCCATTTGTCTGAAATGGTATCCACTGTCTCCTGCTTGAGCAGGGGTTGGACTAGAAGACCTCCAAGGTCCCTTTAAACTCTATTATCCTATGTTCTCTTCTATCTTCTATCTGAATTTATGTTCTACATGGGGTTTGGAAGTGAAGCAGATATTTATCATGTCCTTCATAGTGTCATGGCTGCTTTTTCCTTTCTTCCTATGAATTATGGGAAGAAAACAAAATGTCTACAGCTAAACTTCTTCTTAAAGACTCTTTAAAGTAAACAGATGTAGGCCGGAGGAAGTATTAGATGAAGGAACACATTTGGAAACGTGTTTCTGCTGGTTGATGCCTGGAGCGATTTGCAAAGCAATTTTCTACAGTAAAGCAGAAAAAGTTTTGCACAAATCACAGCACAGAAAAAAAAAAAAACTCCAAATAATCTTTCCTAGGCTATATTTGCTTATTTTTCTTCTTTCTTTCTTGGCATAGCTATGCATTTGTTTTGCACATATCTTTTTTCCCCTCTCTGAAGAAGATAAAAGAAACGTTTTTTTGAAAACAGGAAAAAAAAACGAAAGAAACTAGACAGAAAAGCTTTATGGAGAGGTTTCTCATGACTGTATTAGTTTTAAAATGAGAATGTCTTTATCCAAACATCTGGACCGACTGAACAAAATGACTGGGATTGTTTAGCTATAAAACTTGATGAATTGCAGTCTTTTATTGAAAGGAACACATTGTTCATCTCTTAATTTCCCTCGTATTGATCTGGTACTTTTGACTGCAGATCAGTTTTATTCTCTTTTTCAAGGTATCTCAGAAATGAAAACATGAGTGCCACCTATCCAATCTACATATTTGAATTTTGTCTTCCCCCAGGGGAAAATTTTATGGTGGAAAAACAATCAACTTAGAGGTGGCAGAGTTGTCATGAATAATTGTAAAGGAGGAGGAGGAGGAGGAGGAGAGGAGGAGGAGGAGGAAGGGAAGGGGAGGAAGCAATAGCAATAGCACTTAGACTTATATACTGCTTTACAGGGATTTATAGCTCTCCCTAAGTGGTTTACAGAGTCAGCATATTGCCCCCAATAATCTGGCTCCTTATTTTACCAACCTGAAATGGATGGAAGGCTGAGTCTACTTTGAGCTGTGTCAGGATCAAACTCCTGGTTGTGAGCAGAATCAGCCTGCAATTCTGCATTTTACTGTACCACCATGGTGAAGGAAGGAAGGAAGGAAGGAAGGAAGGAAGGAAGGAAGGAAGGAAGCATGCAAGCAACTAAGTTGGATCCAAAAATCTATTCAGTCCACAACTTTCCATCTCACATTTAGTAATCCTATACTATTAAAAAATCCACAAACCCAGTTTGATGGTAATCATGATGTTTGTTTGATGGTGTCCTTTTATTTGGTGCAAGAATCTCCAGAGCATCAAACCTTTGTTGTATACAAGCCGGATAATAAAAACACATATTTCCTCAATCACTTTGCCTAATTCTTAGATAGTTTCCTGTGGCTGTTGTGCATTATTATTGCTTTCCCTCCTTTCCTTACTGACACATTTTCATCATAGTCCTTCACTGAATAGCTATATTCGTTGTTTTATTTCCCTCCTCATCACCAGATATATCACATTGTTCATTTCAAAACAGCTCTCAAATGCTGGCTTCTGTCGATAGCTGTATGCGATTCATATTTATAGGCAAAGCAGATCGATCTCTTTCCCTCGCTTTCTTGACAGAGAAAAGTGCTTTAATCTAGCAACAGCAGGGAAAAATTAAATAAAGGGAGTTGCTTTGCTAATAAAAGCAAATATACAAACTATTTCTTTCTATGCTTTTCTGTAATGGTAGGTGGGAATGACCTTGGAGATGGGAAAGAGAGCTGCAGACAGGAGCCGTGGAAGGAGAGAGGTCTGGAAAGTATTTCAGAAAGGATCCTCTGCAATTTTACAAAGAATAAAAGGGATGGGATGGGGTGAGAGTGGAGTGGAGTGGAATGGAGTGGAATGGGGGATCCTGGCACAGCTGATCATTGGAACAGCTGATCGTCAGGAGAAAGAAGAAAAGAAATACCATAAGGAGTGACTGGACGGGGCAGGGCAGGCGGGGGAAAATGTAGACAATGATGTTGTTATGCGTGATAAGGAATGACTGGGCAGGGAGGGGAGGGGTGGGCGGAGAGGGGAGGTGGTTCTCCGAACTACACAGAATCATAACAACCGGTTCTACAGAACTGGTCTGAACTGGTAGAATCCCACCCCTGGTAACATCCCTTCATATATAATTAAGCTCTCCTGAAAAGGGGATTAGGGGAAAATAAAATAGGCAGAAAAGAGGGAAGCTTCTCTGGATTGTCACAAGGAAGAAGGGTGAATATATGCTCTGTAAGGCCTAAGGGTAGAAGAAGAGCTAATGGGTGGAAGAATTATACACAGCGACCCAAAATTAAAATCAGAGGAATTTCCCGATTGTGAGAAGTAGGAAGCAGTGAAGCACCTGGCTGCTGTTATTATGGAGATCCGTCACTGGATGTTTTCAACCAAAGATTGGACAACCTTTTCTCTGGAATTGTCTAAGAATCCTTGCCTTGGGCAGAAGTTGGATTCCAAGTTCCCCAAGGTCCCTTCCAAATTTAGGATTCTATTATTCTTTCCTCAACATATCCTTCGTTAGCTCAGCTATATATTTCTCATTCCATTTTCAGTTCCTGTGTGGTTCCAAGCAAGAAAATTACATCATCTCCTTAGAGATGGCAAATATGAATCCTTCTTCATCTTATACGAATGTCTGTTGCGTGTACTAATAGCCAATCAATCCGTTTTCATTTATTTTCTCATTTTTGCCTAAATAGGCAACTTGGTTAAGATTACGTGGTTCCTGCAAGAAAGCTTTTCTGTACTTTGCAATTGTGTATTGATTTAATAAGAACATATTTTTCCATCCTTCAAACTCTCGAGCACCACCTCTGAAAACATGACAATGTTAATGTGACTACAACAGAGGAGCAACAATGAACTCTTACACAAATTGAATTAATCTGTTTCAGTGTGTTGTGGCTCAGCGGTGGGTGATGGAGCTGGCAGCAGAGTCGGGCAGTGAGGAGGTTGGGGAGGAACCTGGGCCAGTCCTGGAGGCTGAGGAAGGCTCGGATGAGGATTCTGCATCAGAGGCAGAGATGGGGCCAGGACAGACTGGCAGCCATCAGCTGCCTTTGGGTTTGGACAGCACTGGAACCAGTTCCCAGCCTGCGCATGTGCAGAGTTGCCAAAAGGAAGGAACAATTAAGAACTCAGGGTCAACGTAAGGCCACAGGTGGATGATGAATGGCCCCTCCCATAGGGATTAAAAGAGGAGCAAAAGGGGAGGGGATTTTGCAGGAAAAAAAGTCATTCATTTGTTCGTTTGCTCATTCCAGCCTCATGTAGATGTCTGTGTAACCTAGAGAGTCTGTGCTGAGCCCTTCCCTGTCAGCACTGTGTGTGGAAATATTTACCAGGCAGCTTTCCAAGATAGATAAGGTTTGAGCTAATAATTATACTTTTGCAAGACTTTTTGCCAGGCCGTTGGCTGAATGTGAATGCAATAAATTCACATTCATTTAATAAAAGAGATTTTGCAGGGACACAGAGTTGCTTAGTGCTTTGTGGGGAAGCCTAGGACGGAACACAGTAGATTCAAAATTTAAATCTTGACTCAGACAAAATTCACTTTGTGTTCTGGGCTATCACAGAGAACAAGGGGAATCTCCAAAGCACCTGAGGGCAGGGCAAAAGGTAACAGGTGAAAGCACAGTAAGAGAGACCCAACCTAGAATCAAGGAGAAATTTGCTGTCAGTGAGAAGTATTAGTGGCTTGTCTCCAAGGGTTGTGAATGCTTCATCACTGGAGGTTTTCAAGAAGAGATTGGACAGCCATTATCCAGAATGGTAGAGGATCTCCTTTTGAGCAGGAGGTTGGATAGAAGACCTCAAAAGTCCCTTCCAACCCTATTATTCTATGTTCTGCAAAGTTTCTGACACTTTTGTAGAAGGCAGTCCCCTTCTGAATCCCCACCTACCATTGCTTCAAGTTAAAACAAAAAGGCTACTCCTTCAATTAAAGAAAATGCAAATTTCATTCTACATTTAAATATGCATGCGAACACAAAGAATTCAGAAACGAGAAGCAACTTTACCTATTTGTTTTTCCTTCTTCTTTTTCTCAGATGAGGAAAAGGCAAGGGGTAAATGAATTCCTCCATTTTAAAGGTTGCCTTTATTTATTTATCGCTTTTAAAATAGTAAGATTAAAAAAGGAACAAACACAAAGATAATTACAATGGATCTATTCTAGAAGAAAATGCATAAATGTGTTTTAAAAACTGAAAAAAGGGAGAAAAGGCAGGGGGAGGCAAAGTGTAATATATTATTAGAAGAATTAACAGGTCCTCTTAAAGAATGGGAAATAAGAAGACTTGGAAAAGCATCTGAACATTACTCAGTTTTCATCTCGAAGACTGACTCTAGATTAAGAAGATCACACACATGATTAGATAATGGAATTTTCTGCCATCAGATATCATGATGGACAACAATTAAATGGTTGAAATGGCGGAAGGATCAATTCATGAAAAATTGAAGCATTTGTGATTGCAACCCTTGAATACTTTAATTCTAGCTATTGGCAAGCAATTGTGTCTCTCTTCTTGACACGTGCATGAGTTTTTGAAAGAGTTCTTGTGTGTGGGTGACCATAACATAATCAAAGCATTCCACATTTTGCTAAATGATCCTCAAAAGTTGAGTGAACTAACCCCAGCTCTAGATCCAACAATGGTTCTTTAATCTGGACAAGCTGGTAGGAATTGCATACTGCTTTCCCAGACAGTAGCAATGGACAAAGATTTAGGGCCTATTTCTAGTTCTGGACAGGATAACATACACGTGCTCACTCGAACAATCCAAAGTCTTGCTGTTTTGTGTGTATCAGGGTTTAAATGGGGAGGGAGGGCAGAAACAGAAGTAATTTCTAATTAAAACACTTCCTTGTCAAGATGAAGAAAATTAAATTTTAGCTCTAAGAGGAAAAGAAAATGAGCTACGTCATGTTACATTTTCTTCAGGCCACAAGCTGTCACTTCAGCTTTCTTTGCATGAGAAGTTATTTGAAGATGACATAATTAAAATATTGGAATGGTGATTTTAAGCATACATGACAGTTGTTTATTAAATTGGTACACAACTGATGGAGTTTTTTTCCTTCTTTTTTTTTTTTAAAAAAATGTCTTCTTTCTTTTAGCTGAACACTGTTCTTGATATTATTTTACCCTCTTGTGCTTGCGTGAAGCTTCTCTTTATCTTTAACTAGCTGGTGAAGCAACAAATTATGCTGACCCACAAGATACTTCTTTTTTTCTGAAAGCAGTGTGAATCAATAAATGTATCTGACAATATAAAGATATTCCAAAAAGAATTTAAAAAAAATTAAATTAAAGGAAAGGGATTAGGCCAAATAGCTGCTTTGATTTTAAAGGATTCTGGGTAAAAAAAAGTCATTGATAAAGGAGGCTATTAATGAAAATGAGGCTCATCACACAGTGGCTAACCAATCATAGGTCCATAGTTATGAAAATAAGTAAGGCTCAACCAGTTTCAACTGAGCAAAAACATTCACCATTCCAAGAACATTCTGGAAAGCCTGGCACTCAGACAAATCAGCCATCAACAGGCATATAGAGATAAACAACATCTGCACACCATTCTAAAGAGACAATAAAAAAAGCTAAAAAAGAAACGTCTATGGAGATTCTCCATCATCCAGGTCATAGTTTGAGGATGTTTTGCTTCTCATCCAAGAAGCTTGGATGAGAAGCAAAACATCTTCAAAGAAGAACCAGAAAGTCCACTTGCCTCTTGAAAAAGCATCTTTGGGACTCAAAAGGAAACAAAAAGACCAGAACATATCCTTGCCAGCAATCGACACCCAACGGAGTAGATATTAACATCAAGATGAATACTAGACAAACAATCAAGAAGTAAGCAACACCCCAGTCAAGGAACTATCAATTCAACCAAACAAGCTACAGTAAACTATGGCTTGAACTGCTGTACAAACCCAGGTAACTGTGGTTTAGTCTACAAACAACTGTTTGGCACAATGAGAAAATCCAATCTAAATATGATACGAAATGCACATTTTCTCTAATCCTGCAGTGTTTTTTTTAAAAAAAATATAGAAGCAGAGGATAAATTGATGGGAGAACATTTAGAGGATGAAAGCCAGGGGAAAGTTTAATCTCCTACTGAAAAATGTTGAATATATTCGCTGAAGGGATCTTCTCAATGAAACCAACCCTTTTGGTACTTTTTACATTTAATTACTTTTAACATTTTTTTTTAAAGTTGAGAAAACTGGACTTTGTGTTGGAGCAAAACAAAAGAAAACTGAGATTGTTCTGGGCTTCCTTCCCAATTTGATAGCAACCTTTTAATCGGGATTCCAATGCTATTTATTCGTAGTTTTTCTCCATAATGGCAAAAAATCCACTCTTGTCGGCAAAAGCTGATAGGCATTCATGTTTTATAAATGATTCTCCAGCTGATTCAATGCATTTTGAAGATGGAGTGAAATCCAAGTAAGAATTAAAAGAAGGTTTGATTGACATCCTGGTGATTCCTCCTACTCCCCCCGCCCCCATTCTTTAGGGTATAATTCAACAATTTATCTACAGCTAGCTCTTTTCAAGGCAATGGCATTTATGTCACAGATGTCTGTCAATATTTCGCTCGTGTTTTAATTGCACTAACTTAACATTTAAAAAGCATAATTAGGCACAATACATAACTGCCTTATTAGTCATACGATGGGTTATAAAAACGGGACAGATGGAAGCCTTTGTCCAGTGACTGTGAGTGGATAAACATGGGGAAAAGCCTTTTATTTCAGTTCCTAGCTGGTAGCAAGCCTGAAATCCCTGAAGTATCTCACTAAGATATATTTCATATTCCCATCTGGCCATAAAGTTCTCCTCTTCTTTCTTGCTTAGCCCTTGTATTTAATATTTTTCATTTCATATGGATATTTTAACCAAAGTGCCTAAAGAACATAGTAACAGAAGAGAATATCTGCAGCTTAGGGTTGAACTGTGGGTTCCTTGGGGCTGTCTGAGCTTGGTCACTTTCTTGAAGATGTTGCATGACCCAACCAGGTAGTATCATCAGTGCTAGGAGGGAGTGGGGTGTGCAGAGAGGAGGATGACTGTGGGGTCCTTGTTGTTTTCTGAGCTTGGTTGTTCTCTTGCAGATGTTGCATGACCCAACTAGGTAACATCATCAGTGCTAGTAGGGAGTGGGGTATGGAGGAGGAGGAGGAGGAGATGAGGAGGAGGAGGAGGAGGAAAAGAACTGTGAGGTCCTTGTTTTCTGAGCTTGGTTGTTTTCTTGCAGATTTTGCATGACCCAACTAGGTAACATCATCAGTTCACTGTTAGGTCATGCAATGTCCACAAGAAAACAACCAAACGCAGAGAGCAGCAAAGACCTCATAGCTAAAAATCTACGCTCCCTTCTAAGGTGGTTCTTCTTTTGTTAAATAAAGAAGCTGAATTCAAGATAGAATTAGAACTCAGTCATGTCTTTGGGGAGTTTGTCTGAGACTTTGTCAGCTTTGATTCTGGTCATAGCAAATCCTTGGTGGGGACTTCCTTTTTTTATCCCAACCTTACCTTATTGGATGAGTTTGTCTCTTCTTTAAGGAGACAGATCAATCACACATTGACATACTGTGGCCTTGCTTTCTGGCAATATTCACCCTTTGCCTGCACAAAAACTTGGCCAGATTTAAATAAAAGAATTAGAGTCAAGACATTCCAGACAAGTTTCCCATCTTTGCTACAATTTTAGCAAAGATGGGAAACTCCCCAATTTTCTGGCCTATCCCAACATACTGTATTTTACATGTCTCACACAGAAGCTCTGGCTGGCTCAAAATGATGTATTAAACATCAGGGTGACCTAATCATTGGTGTTTTTAAGTTTGTATTAGTTTTTTTTTTTAATATTCGCAACGGTCATTTTTAATAAAATTACTCCTTTAAAAAATTCAGCACTTATTTATGATGCTGGCAATTTCCCCCCATTATACATCCTTTAACCATTTTAAAGAAAAAGAAAACACACATTACTTGTGCACCACACGCTCGTTTCACACCCCAATGTGGCCGTTACACTTATAAATGAATATGGAAGGATAATCTCATAATGAAAGATTTCAGAGAGGTTGGCTCACTTCTGTTTATGCAAATTGGGGGTGTCAGCATGGAGCTATATTTAAAGGGAAATTATTCTTTTTCCCCCTTTCTTTGTGTTGAATTAGCCAGCTACATGGCAGTAGTGCTCAGTTCTGCTTTGCAAGTTCAGAAGGGTTTTTACAATATCTCTATTCTTTGATGGCTCAGAATTTTAATCTGAACCAAAGAAGAGTTCAACTCCTTATCCCTTCTTAACTCACAAACTCTAAACCTCCTCCTTTTCTTCAAGGACAAAGCCTAATAAAGCTTATTTCTTCTCTCTCCAACCCAGTTGTCATATCAAATTGCTCTCTATTTTAACCCAGTGTCTTCTTGACATTGATGGGTCATGAAGTTGACACTTCTGAGTTACTACTATCACTATTTTTCCTCCTCCTCCTCCTCCTCCTCCTCCTCCTCCTCCTCCTCCTCCCTTCTGCATGCAGGTTGTGTGCTCTAATGTCTATGGAGGTTCTCAATCATCCAGGTCATAGTTGTCCTAAAAGTGCTTTTCTTTTAAAGCCACCTGGACTGGTTTCCCCAGCAGTTACTGGTAGTTAGAACTGAAGGCATTTCTTGGATGAGCAAGTCCAGTTGCCTTTAAAATAAGACATGTATGTTCTAATATTATTTCACAGCTCCTTTCTAAGCATGGAAAAATTGAAAGAAACACCTCTAGTCTAGAAATAGAAATACTGCTGATCTGCTACAAATCACTGGGAAATTAAATCCTGATATTATTCATCTATCTAAACACTTCCTTTTTTTTTTCGTTTCCATCGGTGGGGTTCTACATCATGTTTTTCTAAACGAGCCATCTAAAGATCACATCAACGCATGGCCCACTGAGTTCCAGGTAAGGAGACAAAGCGAAAAGTAGGCAGTAACCAATAAGCCTTGCAATTGTTTGAGTCGGTTTTGGCCAAACAAATCATGGAAGCCTCTCGTGACTTACTTCGCGGTCCAACATGGCTGGAGATACCACTGTGACAATGTCTCCTTTCTCTGGGTCAATGTAGAACATGTTTGGAGATGGTTTGTCTGGTGTCTGCTTCAGAATGTTGTATCTCAGCACGGCATTATCTGTAGAAGTGTCATCTGCATCAGATGCTGTCACCCGCATAACAGTACTTCCTGGAGAAAGGAGAAGGAGATCAACATTTCATTTCCAGCAACAAGGCATTAAAGCAGACTAACCCATTGATTGCCATCCATTTTGCATTTAGCTTGTAGGGTCCGGTGCTTCTTGTTTAGAAAATAAGATTCCGAGGATTTAAGAGAAGAGGAAAAATGAGATGAATTAAAACAATTCTTGGCTATATCCTTTCATTATCCTTCCCCCCTTCATCTAACTAGACAGACATTATATATTAGAGCAGTGTTGTTCAACCTTGACAATTTTAAGACATGTGGACTTCAACTTCCAGAATTCCCCAGCCAGCATGGGGAATTCCTCTCTCCTCTTACAAAAGGCCTCTGTATCAAACTGGATGAGAGAGAGAGAGAGAGAGAGAGAGAGAGAGAGAATTGCCCAAAGTAAGCCATGAGTTTCTATACTCTATCAATCAATAGTCTTAGTCCAGGGGTGTCCAACCTTTGCAACATTAAGATTGTGGCCTTCAACTCCCAGAATCATCCATGCTGGCTGGGGAATTCTGAGTATTCTCCAAATGGAGCAATTGTAACAACCGGTTGTATAGAACAGGTCCGAACTGGTATAATCCCACCCCTGCATATATATATTAATCACTGTCCATTTTGAATACATAGCAGCAAGATGAAATCTGAGAGTTCACAAGGCTGATGCTATATGGAAGAAAAATGATGGGATTTGTGACTGTATAATCACTCAAAGGAAACCCAAAGTATCCCTAGTTTTTTTTTTGCAACATACCCAAGTCGCTATCTTCTCTTCTACATGGCCCGGCTTCCTTTTCGAAATCAACCAACAGCTTATTCTTCAAACCTCATCAAGGGGGATATATTGATGGTTATTCCCTTGCAAGGGACGGAGGGGGCATTTAGCAGGACACAAATTTCTCCCGCATTTCCTGACGGAGAACTTATCCTCCGCTAACCGTACAACTGTAAATTCAATTAGAAGCCTTTAATGAATTTTCCATGCCCACCTCATTAAGCATATTCTTCTGCAGCCTAGTTATCTCCCCTGCTGTGAGCAAGTTGTAATTAGAAAAAGCAGGGGATTATTAACCCTGAAGTGCGAAGGCCACTAGTACTTTTTCCAGATCTAGCGGTACAATTTACTGGGAGTTGCTTCCCTCACTTGCATTTCAATCAGAACTTTATCTCTCCTTCACCTGCAGTCCAACTTCTGAAATGAGGTTCTGGCAAGACAGCTGCCAGAAAGCTCAGCCTGAGTTTGCCGCTCAGAGTCCCTTTTCTTTTGCAAAAATCAAGGGAGATGGGGGCTGAGAAGCTTTCCTTTCTTCCATTTTTTCTTTTCTTTTCTTGTTTTTGTTCTGCCTCTTGAGTGTTTCCTAGTTGAAGGGCAGCACTTGCAGCCTACACACCCCCTTGCATCTTTTCCTCACGCGGCCTCTCTAGGCATAGATAAAACATTTATGTCCATTTGTGGTAAGCAAAGACCAAATGGCACAAATGATTCTGTGTTTGCTCCTTTTTTTTCTTTTGGCTAACATCCAAATCTACTACTGAGCTCAGATAAAATGCTGCCTCATAATGAAAGAGACACAGAGGAACTAACGTTTGCTGCAAACTATGTGTCAACGGTCTGAAAACAAAACCCAGGAAGCAAAAAAAAAAAATCTATCTAGGTAACAGTCTATGGAGAGTCTCAGTCATCCAGGTCATGGTTGTCCCAAAAATGATTTTTCAGGAGACAACTGGACGGTCTTCTTTTTTTTTCTTTGAAGACATTTTGCTTCTCATGCAAGAAGCTCCTTCCATTCCCCACCCGTCAAGAGCTTCTTGGGTGAGAAGTGAAACGTCTTCAAAGGGAAAACAGGAAAGTTCAGTTGCCTCCTGAACAAGCATCTTTGGGACTGTCTAGGTGATATGCTTGGAATTCCCCACCCCTGGAGAAGACCATAGATAGATAGACCATGGGAAATCATGGCTTAGTTTGGGCAACTCATTCTCTCTCCAATCCAGTTTATTGCCTTTTGTTAGAGGAGAATGTGACCAGGTTGAAGACATGGCTGGTAGAGGAATTCTGGGAGTTGAAGTCCACAAGACTTAAAGTTGCCAGATTTGGAGTCCCCTGATCTAAATCAAAGCAACTAAATAAATAATACCCATAGAAACAGGAAACTGTTCCTGATAGGCTGCCATTGCGTTTTAATCTGACAATTGGGTGAATGCAGTAGGAATGAAAAGAAAGCTAGATTCCCTCAATGATTATGAAAAGCATGCCTAATTCATTGTGATCAAAATAAAGAAACTTTTAGAGAAGTGGCATGGCAAAAGGGAAATGGCTGGCTGTGACACTCATCACAACTAATTACATGTTTGACTGTCAATTTGTACTTTAAAGAAAAACAAACTCCGGGGAAGCCACAACAAATTGGAGAAGAAAGATCTATTCTTCTTTCCAATCAAGTACATTTGAATTGCAGCTGCAAATATTAACTTATGGCTGTTGTTAAATGTGGAGACTGGTAGTCTGTTTAGTGAGAATTAATGAGCTACGGGCCAAGTTTTCCTACGGTCTCCAAAAATGATGTTTCTCCCAGTACACACAGCTGTTCAATGCAAGACTTTTTAAAGGTTCAAGCTGCCCTTTCAGAATTCATTTATCTTAGAGCCTTGGGTCAAACCAGTGGAACCCTGAATTTATAGCTTCACGTGTTCTTTTTCTAGTAGTTTTTCTGTCTAATAAATTCTAAACGATGCCAGTAGTAAAGTTCATGGCATCATTGACAAATCAATTGGAGAGGCAGTGGAGAGCTAGGTTCTGGTCTACAAATCCATCCAATAGATGATCTAACATCTGTCCTCAAATCCAAACAAATTCCTTTATTTTCCATGAAATGAATGTGTTAGCTTCAAGCTATTAGAAAGTCGCAAAAAATGGGAGCATTGTTTTCTGATAGGAGAATGTCCAAAACGTATCTTGGTGGCTAACATGGATTAGCAAACATTCTTCCTGTGAACACTGAACGATAAACAGCTGATAGACTTGATCCATGTACTATTAATCTGTAGGAGAGGAGCAGGCTGAGCTGGAAGGCGGGGTTAAATGTGTTATAAGTTTGGAATCATTGTACAGCCAGAAGAGACCAAGTCCAACTCTTATGAATTCTGTTGACTCTTATCTAAGTGTCAATTTAGGTTTGACTAGATTCTTGTGCATAGGTAGCAATAATAAAGTCTTCCGTGCTTTGAACTCTAGGAGTGTTCTTGGTTCTTTGTGCCTGACATGGTCAGATGGAAAGAATGCTTAGCATTAGATCAAGACAAACAATATTTATTAGGGTTAAGATAAGGTCAATAGCTAAACAGAAAAACACTTATACGCTCCACCCTCTGAGCTTCTGAAAACAAGGGAAGTTCTCCAATCAACAGTTCCTGATATTTCTTTCAACTTTCTGTTCAAATTATAAAACTGCTGCCAGGAATTCTTACACTCATAAAATATTCCCTTTCACTGAAAAGGAAGCTGTCCCAAGCTGCAGTTCTTGTAACTCGCCATATGGATCAACCACAAATAGAAGCTAAGGTTCTCAGGCTAAACCTAGCTTCTCCTAACACTTCTATTTCCAGTACTACTGTATGATTAGAATTTTTTTTTTCTTCCGTAGATGCCATTATCAATGTAAAAGCATTCAGCTCTTCCAACATTTTAAATGTTGAGTATTTCTAGCACATCACACTCTCTGGACTCACTTCCTTGATTTAAACATAGAGTGTTCCACTGCAACCATGTGAAATGTTAAAAATATTGCTAAAGCTACCAAGAAAGATGTTAAAAATTGCAGGTATGACAGCAATCAGTCAGAAATGACTTAAAAGGCAAAGCAATTGTACATGGGAATTACTTTCCCACTAAATGTTCACATAAAACATGAGCCAAAGTGGAGATTTATGGTCAGGTCAAATTTTAGCAATTTCAACGTTTAACCTTACCCACTCACTTTCTACCCCGCCTCCCATTCCTCACCCCAGGGAATTTTATACGTGTTCGGATTTAAGAAAGCATTTATGTGCTAAGGTTACATGGAATGAGTTACACCCACCCTCATTTGTAGAAGCAGCATGTCAATGTATCATCTATTGAACATGAGCATGAGGTACAGACTGGGTTGAAGGAAAGATCTGAAGATCCCGTTGTGGGAAACAGAACAAGGTCTGGAGCAGGTCGATCAGGATAAGATCAAACTGACCAAATATATTAAAGAAGCAGAAAGCACCTGAAGAATTTTCATGTTTATATCTCTTGTTGCTTTCTGCCAGAGAAGTCAACAAATATTAATGTTAATGTAATGGATGATAATTGGCAGGAAGTAGTCTGTCAGGACTGTATTATTATTATAGTGGTTTGCACAGTAGCCAGATGTTCAGACTGGATTTGGCATTTTTATGCACCTATCAAGTCCTTCCTAAGGACATGAAATAAGCAGGTATGGATGATTGACGGAGTTAAAGGTCTCATCACAGGACGTAAGCTGTTCCAAGTCAAACTGCCTTTTGTAATTGACCAATGGTGATGTTGTCAATGCCCATGGTGTTCAATTGGTGCTTCAGATGTTTTGGAATTGCACCCAAGGTACCTGTGACTATTGGTACTATCTTTTCTTACCATTATTATGAATGAATCAAGCCAATTTTAATAGTGTCTGATTGATGATAGCATGCACTTCAAAAGCAGCTGCAACGGTAGCACCAACACAGCGTTCACACTGTTTCTTCACTAACGGGGAAATCAATAAGCTTTCTGAACAATTTCAGAGTTCTTTGAAAGTTTGATCAACTTATTGATGAGAAGAAATAAGGAGCAGTTTATTGATAAAGTTCTCCAGGGAAGACTTCTGATAATCACCGGAATAAGTTGAGAAGTCTAACTGGGTAGAGATAACCAATATGATCTCCTTCTATTCCTAGACTTGAAGGACCCACAATCCTATTTAAGATAAGGCATTTTCAGTGTGGATTTCAACTACATGGAGATTATCCTTTTTGTTTCTGAGACTCTTCTGTATCTTTACAAGGCCAAATGGGCAAAATCTACCTAAAACTAAATACTGTATTTTTGTCTCTTTTTCCAGATTATTACTTCACCTGGCAGCTTGCAATCTGAGCTTTTTTATGGTTAACCTATTCTATCGCACAAATTGCCCTTAACTTTTGGTTTATTCTTGGCCAACTCATCATTTCCCCCCTAAGCGAGCCAGGATTGTTTGCCATAATTCAAATTTGATTTTGGATTTTACAGGCTCTTTAAATGCAGGCGCAGGCTTTATAGTCTAGAACGGCTAAGCACAGAGCTTACAAAAAGAAATAAATCTCGCAAAGGCCTCTGCCTTATCTTTTCTTTCTAGGACAAACATCCCTCAAGCTGCTGCTCCTTGGCTTTCTCTGATTTTCATCTTGCATTTGCCGTTGAGTTGAAGGCAAGGTGGTGAAGGAAAATGGTAAGAAAAAGGAGGAAATTACAGGTTCAGATATGTGCCTGGCCATGAAACTTGTGTGCCAGGAACAATGGACGGGTTCAACCCTTTGCATTGACCCATCATGTGATTGGCTTGGCTTCAGAACAGCCTGTTAACCGTTCTCAATGGCTAATAGCAATAGCATTTATATTCTGCTCCACGGTGCTTTTTATAGCCCTTTCTAAGTGGTTTATAGAGTCAGCCTATTGCCCCTGACAATCTAATACATAAAGCTTTTTACCAACCTCAGAAGAATGGAAGGCTGAGTCAACCTTGAACCGGTCAGGATCTAGGGAATTGAACTCTTGGCAATGTGAGCAGTTAACCTGCAATACTGCATTCTAACCACTGCACCAGCACGGCACTTGGTTAACCATGGTTTATAAGTAAATCACAGCCTTCTTTATACCAAAATTAAAACAAGCCAGGATATGGCTAATGGGTGAACCAAGGGTATCTTTCACCCTCTCTTACCTAATTTAGAGAAAAGGGGAAGGGGGAATGTATATTAAGAGGAAAACTAAAGAAAAGGAGAAATGAACTGCTTCTGGCAATGTGAATAAATATAAATGCTATATAGCATATGTTCAGTGGTTAGATGCTGGTCTTGTTGGCTGGAACCCCAACAGCCCAGGTTTGAGACCTGACTGCCACATGATGGAGTGAGCTCCCATCCTTGCTCCAGCTCCTCCCAGTTCGAAAAGCATGCAAATGCGAGTAGATAAATAGGTACCGCTTTGGCAGGAAGGGAACAGCATTCCATGATGTCGTGCTGGCCACATGAATGTGAAAATGTCTTTGGACAGCACTCAATGGCCTCGAATTGGAGATGAGCACCATCCCCTATCATTGGCAACAACTAGTAGAATAAAATCCGCAGGAAATCCTTTTTATATTGCATATGATATAAAATTATATTAAAAGTCTAATAATGCAATAATGGAGATGCAAGGATTTGCCCTTTAGCTACTCCATCTGCCATTGTTTAAGTGGTGCTTCCTTAAATTAGCCCAAACAAACTGATTCAGTTTATAGAATCTGGTCTTAATTCAATATCTTCTAATACTCCAGCAACTGTAGCAAAGTTACCAATCAAACATATGTTGTTTCCTGCTTCATGTGTGAGACTCACTCTCTCTCTAACATTTAGCATTGCAATCACATCCTTTTGCTAATTAGCCAGCCCTTTTAAATACCCGCTTCCAAAAAATAAAACAAAAAAAAATCCCCACCAATCCATAATGCACTGGCTCATTTTAGCAAACCCCATTTAAGTTGCGAAAACCTTTGCAGTAGTTTATTTGCTTAAGATAATGGTGTTTACCATCAATCAGCACAGGTATTAATTCCCACAGCTAGGTGCAAAGTGGGTTTGAAATAGGGAAACTCACTGTCCCCTCCAGAACAAAGCCATCCTTGCAGACGTCCTGGCGAGAATAATCCAGCAAGGCCATAAATTTGACTTCAAACGTTGGAATTTTTTTTTTTTTTTGGTCTCTTTTGCTGGATGTCAGGTTCTTTACAACCGGACATTACAGAGCTGCCTTCGTGCCTGGCTCGTAAGTTCTTTTAAGAGGAATTAATCACCCTTTTTACACTGCTATATTATCCATCATTATTCAATTCCGACAGTACAGAGAACATTACATTTTGAGGATGATGAATTGGGGATATTACATATTTTATGACTCCATCTATTTGCGCTTTGTTGTTTCCCTTTGAATGGGATGCTTAACGGGCTGCATGTTAATCCTCTATTATTAATTTTGTCATCAAAGCGAAAGTGGTTTCACATCACCACTGAGCCCATCCGGTCCCTGGGTCTGCGTTTTCTGATGCTTGCAGTGGGGCCATCGAGAGAGTAAATCATATGAATTATTGTTTTTAGCAGAATAATAACCCATTACAAGCCTTACAGCACAGGTTCTCCTGGTGCCCTGTTCCTCTTTGATATTCCATCCCCCATAACCATAAGAAGGAGAATGTCTCATCTGGAATGTTGTGTCTAAAATATATCCTCTTTTTTTAGAGATGATGTTTAAATTATCCTCTTCAAGTGGCAGAAATGGCCACGTGAGATAAGGAATTTGGGGGAGTCGGTCCACATTTTTGAAAGTTATCCAAGTTGGGTAACAAATGAGAGGGGTCCTTCGGTGGGCCAGGAGAGGCCATGGCCTCAGAAGTAGGAAGCCAGAAGGCAAAAGCTAAATTTGATTCAAATTAAATTAAGTAGAACTTTAGTACAATTCCTCTTCTCCTGCATAATGAATAGTTTCCATCTCCTGTCTGAATTAAAAGATAGAATCTTCATGCAATCTTTTCAGGAAGTCTTGGGTCCATATTGTTGTCTTCTCAGGGGAAAAAAAAAAAAACCACCTCAGAAATTCAGGAAGGGATTTATCCCTTTGGTTGACTTAGAATCACTTTCTCCAACTTGGTGCTCTCTATAGATGCTGGGAAAACAATTCCTGCAATTTCCAGAGAATTTGGGGCTTGGTTAATTAAACTAATTAACATAAGAATAATAAAAGGCTTCTTGGAGTTTGGATGCTAATCTAAAGGAATTCTAAGCCAGATGAATCATCACTCGTCTTCATATTCTTAAAATATTTTTCCACTCACATACAACTGAGTGACTTTTATTCTATCATTTATAGCATCAAGGAACTTACTCGATCATAACTTCACATGTCATCCCATTGTTGATTTCAGGTTCGGATCCTGTGAATTTGAACTACTGAGTATCTTCAAGTTCAACATGTGGCCAATGAGCAGGACTTGTCATGACTTGCTTCTGAGTAAAGCATAGTGATTTACTGACCACTAGAACTCGCCGTCACCCGGGTAGACTTCATGGTTAAAGTGGGACTAGAACTCACCATCTCCTGGTGATTGGCTCAAAGTTCTCCACCTGGCTTTCATGCCTAAGGCGGGTATTAGAACTCACCGTCTCCTGGTTTCTAGCTTGATGCCTTCACCACTAGACCAAACTAGCCTATTCCCCACCCACCCCATTTTGATTTATATCTTATTTCTACAGGACCAAATTATCATGGATTCTATATTTTGAAGAATCGGTTTATTACAGTTGCTAAGTTTCTAGACTAGAAGGGAGGGATATCCAGATTCTGGAACACAGCTGGGTGACCTTGAACCTTCTTCTCAGTGCAAATCAGTGTCAGCCTGAAAAAACAAACAAACACCTGGCTGAGAAACAAACCCCCTTGTCACATCATGTATTCATAGCTTTGCTACGTGAACTGAAACAAGCAAAGTGCGAGAAATAATCCCGCAACTAAGCAGGACAAATGCTAGGAATGACAACAGCCAGTCCATTATACATGTGATTAACTTCCATTTTCCTCCTCTTTCTGCTCTCCTGAATGAGGCGATCTTTTTCCAAGCTTTCTTTCTGCCATTTCAATGGGCCATGCAAATATCTGGAGAAACTATTTAGGATGGTAATGCTTTAATCAATAAAGGCCTCTTAAATGTACAAACACGGCAAGGATTCAGCGTATTTCTCCGTTATTATTACAGTCAAGCTGTAATTAATCTTCTCCCAGAAATATGTATAGACAAATAATTTTTTTTTTAAAAGAAAAACTGGAATGTTTCCATGACTCCTGCTTTCTTTGTATTTCTAGTCTTTAGAGTTCGTGGTTGCTGAGCCAACATGTATCTTTCCTCTCTCCCTCCGTCTCTCTTTACGCCAAGCAAAGATTGTATTGTGAGGATGGTAATGTTGGGTGGCCTCATATCAACTGGGATTCCACTTTTCCGATCCCTTCAGGAATGCAGATCCTCCGAGTGAGAAGAAACTTCTAAAAATTAGAAGGCAAGATGAAATAAAGGCAAAGTTTGAGACCACACAGCTCAGCTTTCTGACATTCAGTTATCTAAGATTGTGGCTTGATTTGTCGTCCAAGAATCATAGAGTTGAAAGGGACTTTGCTAGTCTTCTAGTCCAGTATAGCCGGTCTGGACAATATAGCTTGGGTTTTGTTGCCAACTTCTGGGGTTTTCTGTCATTGCTGTTGCTTTTCCCGGCAGCTTTTCCCTGAATTATTTTGCCTTTTGAGAAAGTTAGAGAAGGACGGAGGACATTCTCTACCTTCTCTATTATCTCTTTAGGTCCTAGATTCTGGGTGGCAATGCTTAGATGGTCCAAAAGAGAAGGGAAGGGAAGATGGAAGCAACAGAAGGAGTAATGTTGTTGCGTGAGTAAGCTTGTAGCAAAATCAGAATTTATCTAATGTTTTAAACAAACTTTTCCAAACAAGCTTTGGATATGTTGAACAAAAAGTGCTTTTTCCAAAAGGCAACTGGACTTTCTTGGTTTTGTTTCCCTTTGAAAACATTTCACTTCTCGTCCAAGAAGCTTCTTCGGTGCTTCAGACCTGGATAACTGACGATCTCCATAGGGCCAGAACTGCAACGTTTAAAATCTCCAGCCATCATTGGGAAGGTGGCTTCAGTTTTTATTCTTTTCTGGCTCTTCACCATAAAACCAACCCTCACCTCCCACAATCACCTGGATTTTCTTTCTCCTATGACAGGCTCAGTGTCATAATACAGGTTCTTCGCAGAACAAGAAATTCAGTGTGGTAAGAAGAGAAGAAAAAGAAGAAGAGACCGAGGGAAGGAGGGAGGGAGATATTCTTTGCTTAAAGCATTATTTGTATTTATATATTGCTTTTCTTCTCCGCCGGCTCATTTCAAATTGTATTGTTTGAGAATCTGAACTTTGAGAGTCCAGACTAGCCCTCTCAGCGAAGTCACTGAATCAAGTTCCTTTCGAGGCAACTGTTCAAAATATTGCACAGATAATTATTTTGCCTTTTGGACCTACTGTTTCATAAGGAGACTAATAATTTATTTGTCTTCCAAAGTCTTCCTTATCCCGATTTCATTTTATTTTGGGAAGGGGAGGCATAAGTCACTTAAGGACTTTGATAGACTTTTAAACCTTATTATTTTATCTCTGCTTACCTGCAAAAAATAAATAAATGCCAATGGCAGCTTGGGATCTAATATTATGCCCTGTGATTTATAGCTATGGATTATATGTCAGATTTGAAAAATAATTTCTGGACCCTTGGAAAAACCAACTCCAGCTCTATGAATCAAAGTCAAATGAAGTTATTCTTACATTTTAAAAACAAACAAACCTGATTCTAAAACGTGGTTTTCCAGAGATCTACCATTGTTCTCAATTTCCAAATGACCCGCTCTTAACACTGGGGTGAGCTTTATTTTAGGAATGTTATCATGTGCTTTTTTTTTTTTTTCATTTATTTTGCAATTTGAAGAAATTCAGGATATTTTGCTCTCTGGGCACACCGAGAATATACCTGCTGAACAAAACTCTGCATTGGCGACAGGAAGGGCATCCGGCCATTAAAACACACTGCTAGCTCCATTCAGTTGCCCAGACTCCACCCCCGCAAGGGATTATGGGGTGGTTAAATGAAGATGATATGTGCATGCTAACCATATTTGCAGCAACCAGATAAAGGCTGAAATATTGGATGCCATCCTCCTGCTAACATGATTCAAAACCACTGGGGATTTAACAATTGCCTTCCCATGGAATTACAGTTCGAGAAAACAAAGCTGGAATTCACAGCTGTTTACAGTTTAGGCAGTCAGGTTTCGTATTAATTCATGAGTAGCAACAAAACACTGCTTCCTTCCCATCTCCCTGTGGAAAATGTGGTTAACAATACCGTTTGCATAATCTCTTAGAGCTGCCTTCATTTTGCCACGGATGATAAAGTGATAAGTTCTGAGAAGACAGAAAAGGCCCCAGTGAGTCTTGCTGTTTCAAAGCTACAAGGCCTTGGAGACCTGGGATTATTCTCACTATCCCTTAGAAGTGGGTTAAACTGGCATACATCAAGGACACGAGGCAGCTCCTACTCATTCCAGATTAATAACACAGCTTGGCGGGCATCTTTTTCTGCAAGGAACAAAAACACACTGGCCAACTGGCCAGCCGCTCTCTCTATTTTCCCCATGTCTAAATGGGCCTGCTGGTGTGAGAGACGCTTTTGCTGTTGTTTCTCAGTATTTAATAACAGCTCTTTTCAAATGTGGTAACTTTAACACAGGTAGACTTCAAACTCTCAGAGTTCTGGGACTTGCAGTCCACTTATCTTAAAGTCACAATTGAATAACACACTGATTTGAAGCATGCAATGGTTGCTTGCCTGCCTGAAAAGATTCAGGCAAAGACCCAAGGCAAATCTAAAAGAAATAAAAAGTCACATCCCTGCTATTCTTATAACCACTTTTTCCCCATTAAATCCCTCTAAGGTTACTCTGTGAATATCATGCTTGGGGACCAAATGTTTCAATTTTTAGACAAGTGTCAAAGAGCCTAATGAGAAAAGAATAGAAAACAAGTTGAAGACAAAACAACTTCGGAAGGAGAGCCGTTCTACTGATGAATTGTTCACACTTTTTGAACTGAGGAGAAATTTCCTGACAGTGAGAACAATTAACCGGTGGAAAGGCTTGCCATCAAAAGTTGTGGGTGCTCCATCATTGGAGGTTTTCAAGAAGTGACTGGACAGCCCTTTTGTCTGGGATGGTATGCAATCTCTGGCTTTAGCAGGGGGTTGGACTAGAAGGCCTCCAAAGTCCCTTCCAACTCTGTTATTCTGCTCTCTCTTGATTCTACCTTGCTCTTGGAAATTCTTGAGGTGACTGCAACAGCTGGTAATAATCCCTGGGATGTGTTTCTCCAATCCTGCAATGATTCCCCATTCCCCTTTTCCTGTCTGATGTGGAAAACATCTTCAGACTCTGGAAAGAGTCTGGTGCTTGCACTGAATAATAGCGTCTAGTAACTGTCACCTTCAGAAAATATCTCACTTCTCTGTCTTCAGTATTTCATCCAGATAAATTAAAGAGAGAAGTGTTTATCGGTCCTTATGTTCATGCTTGGGAGAGAGAGAAAAAAAAGAACCTGCTATATTTTGATATGTGAAACTGCTATTCAAGGTAACGCTTGCCTCTCCTTGTTTCTGTAATATTTCTCCCCCTTTTAAAGATATTTCTCTGTCTCGCTCTCTAGGTATTTTTGCAATTTCTGCATTGCAATAATTAACTCGGTTTTAATATTATAGAATGAAGAATCGGAGCTGCCTCTTTTTGATCTGTTTCATTCTCCTGTGTTGTGACTTGGAAAAAGGCAGGTGGGAAGAGAAGCCTCTGGAATTTTGGCTGGAGATGCAACTCATGGTATGAGGAGCCAAGGAGGCTGCAGAAACAAGGGTGGAATGGAGGGAGTAATTTCACACAACCCTTGTGCTTGAGTAAGCGAAAGTTCCCCAGGAGGAAGAGGAGGAGGAGGAGGAGGAGGAGGAGGAGGACTGCATCAGAGGTGGTATTCAGCAGGTTCTGACCAGTTCTGGAGAACCGGTAGCAGAAATTTTGAGTAGTTTGGAGAGCTGGCAAATCCCACCGCCGACTGGCCCCACCTCATTCAGAGAACTGGCAAATCCACCGCCGACTGGCCCCGCCAACCCCATCTATTCTCTGCCTCCCAAGTCCCAGCTGATTGGCTGGGTCTTCTTTGGTTGCCCTGCACAGGAGAACAGAGCTGGAAAGCAGGTTAGTGGGGTGGGGAGGGAAGGGGGATTTTGTAGTAACTTTCCCTGCCACGTCCACCAAGCCACGCCACATCCATCAGGCCATGCCCATAGAACCAGTAGTAAAAAAATTTGAATCCCACCACTGGCACTGCGGAGTCCTTGGTGCCCTCAGAGCTTGGCTGTTTTCTTACAGACGTTTCCTTACCCAAGTAGGTAACTTCATCAGTGTTAGAAGTGAGTGGGGTTTGCAGAGTAGAGGGAGGAGGAGAAGTGGGCAAGTAGAAGAAAAAGGAAGAGAAGGAAGAGAAGGAGAAGGAGTGGTGAAGCAGAAGAAGAATCTACTTTGGAATAGCAAAAACATATTTATTTTATTAAATTTATTGGTCGCCCATCATATCACAGGGTAACTCTGGGCAGCTTAATCCTAATTTCCAGACAGTTCGAGGTGAATGAATAGACTGGCAACTAAACATGTATTGGTTAAAAGTCCTACAACTGCATCAGAAGATCTGCCGTTATGGGCTTCCATCGCTCAGCTGTTATCCACCCCATTAAAAATGGTCATTTCCCCTATTTCTACACTGTCCAGTCTGTGGGACTGCATCACATCTCTTTATTTCTGCATTCTTCTCTTCAGATATTTTCTATCCTGTTAACAAAACTCATTGTCCCTTTTATCTCCCCATTCTACTGCTAAGGTGGACCCATTAGGCCTGTTAGCTGCATTCACACACCAACCTGCTAGAACTAGAGGCTATAATCATCCATTGAATCTGCTAAGCATGGTTAGGGTTAGCCTTCGAGCAAATTTGTGTATATGTGTGTGTGTGTGTGAGAGAGAGAGAGAGAGAGGGAGGGAGGGAGTCACAACAGGTTAGCACAGCCACCTGTCTGGTTAGTTCTAACTTGAGGTATTATACAGAGCGGGGAAACAGGATGATTTAATAACTAGGCAAAATATGCTGTGTGAATCCAACTGTAGGGAATCCCAAGGGCTGCAGTGGTGATGCCTTCCAAATTGCAGGAGAATTCTCCAAAGCCTCAGCTCGTCATTCCTTCCCAACGAGTTTTAATGGAGCATGTCCAGAGATATTCCTTCAGCTTCTCCGCGCAAGCCAGGAGCTTCACAGCCAGTGAACTTCTCAATTGAGCATTGGAGAATTCACTTCATGATTCCATTTGATTTGGAAGCCAAATGGTTTCTGGCAGTGGTCTGCATTGAGAGGTAGGGTGGGAAGCAGCTGAAAATTGTGCCCAGAGTACATCCGGGATCACAAGACCCTCCTCTCCCCCCCCACCCCCCAAAAAAAATCTACAGGTGAGTTAAAGATGCCTTGGAGGCCCCTCCTCCTTCTACATTTCTTTCTGTCCCTTTTTTTTCAGAGGTTGCTTTCTGTCTCGCTAGAGCCATGGAGTGAATGAGCATTGTTTACGTGATCAATCTGTAAGGTCACTCTCAGATGGACTCTCCAAAAGATTATTGGCCTCTTTAATTTAGAACTCTCCAACTATACGATATCAAAAAGTATATGTTTTCACACACACACACACACACACACACACACACACATATATGTGTGTGTGTGTGTTTTGATGCAATGCAGTGTTTTGATCTCTAAAAGTTATCAGGAGATGCAAGCATTGTTGGATTATTAAGGTGCGATCCACACATTAATCTAAAAAAAAAAGAATTTGCAAAAGAAATGTAATTATTCAAGCTTCCCCTAGAAATGACATTCTTGGAACCAAAGAATTAAAAACCTAAGGGAAAATAGCACACTCACACAAAAATGTTACAGACATGTACACTTTAAGAAAACATCAGAGAAACAGATGTTAGCAGTCCTAATTAACATGTTCATCTATTGTCTTTATTTTGCATATTGGGCTGTAAAAGTGTCCTATTTTCAACATAGCTTGAATTCTGCTTTTTCAGCTGTACGGCCTTGCAAGGAACGAGCTCCTTATTAGCACCTTCCAATCCCTTATACAATAGTATAGCAAAGAAAGTATCTAGAAGTATCACATGGTCTTCTTTACTGCTTTTTTTCGGTAAAGATAAAAAAATCCAAAAATCTTGCTTGCAACAATGTTCACAGGTTTTCCCTTTGCACTTGTAAATTAGATAGTCTTCAACTTAAAACAATGTCATTTCGTGACCATTTGGAAGTTACAAAGGCACTGACAAAAAAAAAAAACAACCATGGGGCACCTATGGGTGATCTTGGTTCTCTCTTTGCTCCAGAGAGAAAATCCAAGGAACTGAGGAATTCCGCAGCTCCTCTTTTCACTTTGGGGGCCATATCTGCTCTCTGTGGACCTTCTTCCATCTCCAATTGCTTCCCCCGGAAGTTGAAAAAGGAAAACCAAAGCTAACTTATGACTTATAGAAGACAGGGATGGGGAAAGGAGGTAGGAAAAGAAAGAATCAATATTTTAGTGACCCAGAAATGTAATTGTGTTTTAAAAATGCAACCTTGCTTTGAGCAATGCTTCTAAATTCTCTTAAACATTGGAGAGAGAATCTCAGAGGAACATTCCGAATGCCAAAGGAAAGGGGTATGATTTATTGCTGTTCTTCTAAATTCATACAAGGGAAAATTGGTTGATCACAGTGTGCTTTTTGAACATTGAAGCTGACATTCCCAGAGATCTGGGTACTCAGAGAAATTGATATAAAATTGATTCAAGGTCACTGACCCTAACCCTAACTTCTAAGAAATGCCTCGTGCAAAAATGATACCAGAAATGCTTTCACACTTTGATTACACAAATCCACAAGGAAGATCACAGAGATAGGACAGATAACTTGTTACAGACCAGACTTCCTACTTCTCTGGAAGTGACATCTACTTTCTGCTTTTCTCTCGGGTCTTTGAGCTGGGAACACCAGACTCTTGATTAGAATAGAATAGAATTAAGAATAGAATAGAATAGAAATA
>NW_020769373.1:5052154-5067358 GCF_900518735.1 Pseudonaja textilis | reverse complement strand
GGAGGAGGAGGAAGAGGAGTGTGGAATCTTTGATGGTCTCTGAGCTTGGTGGTTTTCTTGCAGACATTTCATGACCTATCTAGGTAACATCATCAGTGCTAGAAGAGAGTGGATTTTTTGGAGGAGGAAGAGGAGGAGGAGGAAGAGGAGGAGGAGGAAGAGGAGGAGGAGGAGGAGGACTCTAGAAGCCTTGGTGCTCTCTGAGCTTGGTGGTTTTCTTGCAGATGTTTTCTTGCCCAAACATCATCTATCTCCATAGTATTATACTCCATTATTCCACCTTTCCTAAATCAATGACATCTGTTGTTCCAAATTTTGCAGCCCCTCGCTTATTATTCCTGTAGAATCTCATCATTAGTATTATCACTCGTTCTCTTCCTCTTCCATTTTTCACTGGAGGAGATGTTAATAGGACATTCTGATGTAAACTTTGAAAGGAATTAACACAGTAAACAATAAAAACTGTTTATTTTCCAATGGGGGCGGGGAGAATAAAAGCAAACTCGCTGGTCTGTATAGCAGGTTTAACACCAATAGCTTTGCCAATAGAAATGCAAATTTCTGGAAATCCACTGGGGATTACAACAGAAAAGGAGGCTGTGGAGAAACAAAAAGGCAGAAAAAACAGATAAATGAGAGCACCAAACATTCAATTAAGCAAAAGTTAAAAGGAGCCTTTAGAGTTTCATTGATCAAAGACAGATCAAGGCTAGGTACATTTGTTTCAGTTCAAAAGCAGCATGACTGAGGCATCACTTAAGAACCAAGATCTGAACTTGGTCCAGAATCAACAGGTTTTAACATCAAGGTTTTTTTGTGGGGTGGTAGGTGTGGATCATTATAAGAATAGTTTGCCATAGGTTTTTAATGCCCCAGTGAGTCCCTAGTAAGATTGAACGAGCCAATTTTGAAAGACACAACCAACAGGGAATCACTGTGACAATTTGTTCTTATTTGTGAGGAAGGAAAGGAGGAAGGAAGAGAAGGAGGGAGGGATAGGAGAATAGAGAGAAAAGGGAGGAAGGAAGAAATTGGAGAATAGAGAGAAAGGAGGGAAGGGATAGAGAAAATACAGAGATACAGAGAAAAGGAAGGGGAAGGGAGGGAGGAATAGGAAAATAAAGAGAAAAGAAAGGAAGGGAAAGGAGAATAGAGAGAAAAGGAAGGAAGGAAGGAAGGAAGGAAGGAAGGAAGGAAGGAAGGAAAGGAAAGGAAAGGAAAGGAAAGGAAAGGAAAGGAAAGGAAAGGAAAGGAAAGGAAAGGAAAGGAGAATAGAGAGAAAAGGAAGGAAAGGATAAAAGAATAGAGAGAAAAGGAAGGAAGGGAAAGGAGAAGAGAGAAAAGGAAGGAAGGAAGGAGGCAAGGAAGGAAGGAAGGAAGGGAAAGGAGAATAGAGAGAAAAGGAAGGAAGGGATAAAAGAATAGAGAGGAAGGAGGGAAGGAATAGAAGAATAGAGGGAAAAGGAAGAAAGGAAAAGTAGAATAGAGAGAAAAGGAAGGAAAGAAGGGATAGGAGAATAGAGAGAAATAAAGGAAGAAAAGGAAGAAAGGAAGGAAGGAAGGAAGGAAGGAAGGAAGGAAGGAAGAAAGAAAGAAAGAAAGAAAGAAAGAAAGAAAGAGTGAAGCAAACCCACCAACGTTGGTTGCATTAAGCAATCCGAGATTGTAAAATACTTTTCTCTATCATTCTCTCAAGACGGACTTTATATAAGACTAGTTAATGGGTATTCGAAGGAAAAGAGTTTCACCTCACTGGACTCTTTTATTTAAGTTTAATGCTCAGGGAAGCCGCTGAAGAAACACATTAGCTTACATTTATCTTCCAATTATCACACTGCTGAGAAATTATTGGTTAAAATATAAGGCCAGGTGCAACATATAGGTTGTGCTTGCAGTCGAAACTTGAAATTGGATTTCTGGGTTGAACAAAATGCAAGTTGATTAGGAAAGTTGAACAGAACAATTGCAGTGTGATTTTTCTGTTTTAATTTGCATACAAATACTTGAATCTCATTTGTCGATTGATCACAATACAGACTTCATCTTGGCTTGCTTAGGACTTCTTGCAGGAGCTCCCTGGCTGCTTCAGGAAGACATGGTGGTTGCCTTGGTTATTCTTCGTTATATACTGATCTGCCAGAATCGAGATTCTTAAATTGGCAGCGAGAAGATGCCAATTACACTTTGTAAAATACATTTAACCACTCAAAACCCTGTTAAACAGACATATTTTCCTTACGAATCCAAATTCCTTTTGTGGAAGAGATCACGGATGACATACAGTACCATTCCTAGTAGGATGCACAAGGCAAATAGATTAACAGAATAAACAGAATAACAGAGTTGGAACGGGCCTTGGAGGTCTTCTAGTCCAACCCCCTGCCTAGGCAGGAAACCCTACACCACTTCAGACAAATGGTTATCCAGTCTCTTCTTAAAAACCTCCAGTGTGTAGCACCCACAACTTCTGGAGGCAAATTGTTCCATTGATTAATTGTTCTAATTGTCAGGAAATTTCTCCTTAGTTCTAGGTTGGTTCCCTCCTTGATAAGTTTCCATCCGTTGCTTCTTGTCCTGACTTCTGGTGGAGAATAGGTTGACCTTCTCTTCTTTGTGGAAGCTTCTTACATTAGACCATTCTGCATCTTAAATATCCTTTGCTGTAACTTTTCAAGTAGTACTGTAAGTTTGCTGCCAAATGTTTGCAAATGCTTTTGGCGTACTCTTCTCAAGCTTGCTATAGTTACATCTTGCCTTCATCCTTGGTCTGCATCATGATGATACTCTTGCCTAGGGACTCTGATTGGTGCGTATTCCACCAACGTGGGTCAATGGGGTATTTTGGGGAAATGGAGTTGGACCAGCTAAGGCCCAGTGCTGTTCTGAGGCTAGATTTATGAGCAGAATTCACATGGCCCATTCACCAGGATGACTCCAAGCCTTTAAATATAATATAGCTACCTCAACATAGCATGAAATTGAAGAGTATCTTAGATTTTATGTTGATTTTTAACTTATACATGGTGCCCTAAACTTGCCAAACAAGGGCTTATTTTTCATGTTTCTGTCCTGTATTCTGCGCTTTATGTAATAACCATATTTAAACTTCTCATTACCTGAAGTTAGAAAGGAAAGGAATAAATAAGAAAGACACCCCCCCCCCCCAAAAATCTCTCAATATGCCAAAAGGGAACAAAATATTCAAACAGTATTTGGCAGGAAATAACTTCTCATTTGTATGGGACCTGAGCATGGCTGGGCCACCTCCCATTTGGCTTGTAGGAACCATCATTTTTCATCCAGGCTTCTGTTATTACATCAAAGCGCAAATGCATAACCTGTGACTTTGTTAATATCTCCAGCAATGCTGCACGGGAATGTTCACAGAGGTAATAACATAACACCCTAATTCTTAATACATGAGCGTGTTTGTAAGCATGAAAAGAAGATAACCATCTCTGCAACTTGGATGTGTAAACACCGCACAGAAACCCATGCAATGTTTTAACACCTGACTGAATTCTATCAACTTAAGAATACCGGGTTCCCAGGAGCAGAGGATGAGAAATGGTCTGAAAAAGTCCAATGATCCACAGGGAGGGAGATCATCAGGTTGAACTCCAACACCTTCTCCATGGAGCTTTGGTCCTAATCTCATAGACAGCATGAATTCCTTACGGCTATGTGGGAGACGAAGACTTCCAAACTAAAGTCAACATCCTGTCGGAATAGAGGTGCTACATAATCAGACCTTCTTAAGGCAAGGACGTGCAACCCTGGTCAACTTTAGACTTTCTTAAGGCAGGGTTGTGCAACCTTGGGCAACTTTAAGACCTGTGGACTTCAACTCCCAGAATTCCCCAGCTAACCAAGCTGGCTGGAGAATTCTGGGAATTGAAATCCACAGATCTTAACGTTACCAAGGTTGCACACCCCTGTCTTAAGGCCTCAACCTTCACTCAACTCAACTTAAAAACAAACTCAACTGTTCTTCTTTTGCTAGAAGAACTAGCATGCAAATTTCCTGCGTTGCCCTCTCCAAGGTTCTGAATGGTCCTTGGCTTGTCAAAACCTGGATTATTTTAACAAAGCATTACTGCTTTTAAATTGCGTACGGAATGCCTATCCCACAATTAAACTAGCACATAAAGATACTTTCCTACACATAATGTAGGATATTAAAATAAAAGCTTAGTCCGTAGCAGTAAGTCACTTTAATAGTAATCCTTTGACACTCTCAGACAAGATCCAGGGCTGTCTCATGGCTGAGCCACTTTATGGGTTGCTCACCCATTGTTTGGGAGGCAAGTTAGTTTCCTCCCCACTTTTCAAGATTCCTGAATGTTCAAGCTTTTTTTAATGCTACAATGACACTGGAAATAAATCCCAATCAGCAGTTTTAGCCTGTATGCTAATTTCAAAAAGTCCCAGGGCAGCAGAACAGCATCAAACATTGTTTTTTTTTTTCCTTTTACTTTCCTTTTACTCCAATAAAGAAAATGTACAACAGAGTTTTGGTGGAACTAAGCCCTACCTGGTCAACCATTTTCCAGATTGTCTCAAAAGCCAAAACCTGCAAGGTACGTTTAGTAATTTTTCAAAGGATTGTAAATCAGTAAAAACAAAAATCAAAGAGATTGCTTCCCTTTGAATTTACCCCTTTTAGAATATTTCTCGTGACTTCTGCATTGAAGACAACTGGTTAAAATACAAGATTTCCATTCTTCGTTCTCTCACAGGTAAGTGATTAATTGAGATGACACACCAAATGATGGTTTAGGGTTAAGGAGCAGGCTTTTCATTAGCTTAGGTTTTGTATGCACAGACAGAGCATCTGGGGCGTTTGAAGCAATGGGTGGTGTCCAATTTGGGTTACATTTCCTTTGCACGACAAACCAAACTTGGGAGTGTGTGTGAGAACACAACTTTAATATAGAGGAGAATACTCAGGGTTGAACTGTAGGGCCCTTGTTGCTCTCTGAGTTTGGTGGTTTTCTTGCAGACGTTTCATGACCCAACTAGGGAACATCATCAGTGCTAGAAGAGAGTGGGGTTTGTGCAGAGGAGGAAGAAGAGGGCTGCGGGGTCCTTGGTGCTCTCCGAGCTTAGTTGTTTTCTTGCGGACATTTCATGACCCAGCTAGGTAACATCATCAATGCTGGAGGGGAAAAGACTTTTTTTTCTGTTTATATATGATGACTTGCCCTGTCAATATTGGTGGAAGTGTTCTTGATGGTCTCTTGATTTATTGTTTGATTGTCTTACTTGGTAATTGGTAGAGAATAAACCCCTTCTAGCACTGATGTTGTTACCTAGTTGGGTCACAAAACGTTTGCAAGAAAACAACCAAGCTCAGAGAGCATCCAGGATCCCACAAACTTTGAATGTGGATATGGTTTCATCCAGACCATGTTATAACCTTCCCTTCCATAATCCAGACTAAGCAAGAAAGCCAGGCATCCTTGGAATATGCCAACATGGGAGAAAGGAACTTTCCTCCTCTCATGAAAAAAACAAAACAAAAAAACCCTTCGGCTTGAGAGCTTCCTGAGGTGTCTGAATGGCTGTAGAGATTCTGTGATGACCCGGGTGTAGCACAAAAGCAACAAAGTCACAAAAGTAGGTAAAGTCCCTTTAATTCCTCCAGCTTGTCCCCCAACGTCCAGTTATCATCGGCTGGAGAAAAAACTCTCCCAAGAACAGTTTTTAAAGGGAAGAAATTTAGTCCGAACTCGAAGTACATATAAATTATAAATAAAAACCAACACAATCCACGCTGCGGCAATTAACGAGACAGGGCAGGATAAGGAATTGCAGACTTCAAAAGTTAACGAAGCACACACAATTGGGAGGATGCCAGAACCCGGATAAGATGTGACAAACAAAGATAATGTATGCTTTGCTTCCAGTAAGGTTCTGTGCACAAACACCCTCTTTATCCTGTTTTCCCAGCTGCAGCCAATGAAGGTAATCAGGGCCTTTTTCTCCCCTGTAACCCATGTTGCTCCCTTATCCGTTCCTCCCTGCATGCCCTATGATGAAGAGGGGGTGGGCCTGGGTCTTCCTCTGAATACACAGCCGGACTGTGCCCTTCCCCAGTTTCCTCCACAGCCACCGGAGCCACACTCCCACTCCCTGTCAGCTGTTTGACCTCCTCCTCAGAATCAGATTCCAACAAAGGCATGATAGATTCATTCATGGATCTTGCATATACTGTGCCTAAAAACCAGGAGGCTGTAGGGCTAAAAAGAGACAGCGTTGCTAGATCCAGGCCTGAGGACAATTAAATTTGAGAGCTTTGATAGACGTCTGATATTGCACTTAGTTTTGCTGTTGCTCAAATCAATAATTACAGTGGTTGTGCTTTAATCGTGAGTACAGGATCACAAGCAGCTGTCATGAAACCAAGGAGGAGGAGGAGGAGGAGGAGGAGGGAGGGCAGAGAAGCAGGACATAAAAGTGTATTTTTCATGGAAAGGGATGGCGAAAGGGTGGCGCCCCTGCGCAATCATTTTATTTGTGAATCTTTTCTCCTGGATATAAAGGCTGGAGAAATGGGAAGGAGACTGTGCAATTAAAACCTGTGAAATATTGGCACGGTTTTAATGCTTGCTTTTTTCTTAACAGGGAGAGAAAAAAAAAAAAGACAAATTAAGGCAGCCAAATTGGAGACAGAAACAGCTCGGGATGGAAGTCAGAGGATAAATGCCAGGAAATAAGCACTTTGATAGCTGTGCTGTCCAGCCATTCATCCCGGCTCTTGTGAGATTAGTATCTGATCAACTACTAATAACTGGGATGACAACGTATAATTTCCCAGCTACTTGAAAAGCACAAACAAAGAAGAAAAGGTATTTCTTCTGGAAGGAAAGAAGAAATGGGTCTAGTTTTTAGCTTCCACTGGGCCCCAAATGCACAAATACACATACACACTACAATGCAGGTAGTCCTTGACTTACAACAGTTCATTTATTGACTAGTTAAAGTTATAATGGCACTGAAAAAAGTGACTTATGACCATTTTCCAGACTTACAACACATGCAGCATCCCCCTGGTCACATGATCAAAATTCAGAGGCTCGTATTTATGACAATACAGTGTTCCTGTGTCATGGGATCTTCTTTTGAGACCTTCTGACAAGCGAATACAACGGGAAAGCCAGATTTGCTTAACAACCTGACTTAACAACTTTAGGGATTCACTTAAAAAACAACAACAGCAAGACAGGTCTGTAAAATGGGACAAAATTCATTTCACAACTGTCTCGCTTAGCAACAGAAATTTTGGCCTCCGCTGTGGTCATAAGTCAAGGATTACCTGTAAATAGATTTATTTGGATTTTTTAAAAGTAAAGGTAAAGGTTCCCCTCGCACATGCATGCTAGTCGTTTCTGGCTCTAGGGGGCAGTGCTCATCTCCGCTACAAAGCCGGAGAGCCAGCGCTGTCCGAAGACGTCTCCGTGGTCGCGTGCTCAGCAGGACTAAACGCCTTCAAAGGCACACAGAACTCTGATCTCTTCCCACCAAAGGGGTCCCTATTTTTCTACTTGCGTTTTTTTACATGCTTTCGAACTGCTAGGTTGGCAGAAGCTGGGACAAGGAACGGGAGCTCACTCCTTTATGCGGTGCTAGGGATTCGAACCATGGAACTGCTGACCTTTCTGATTGACAAGCTCAGCCTCTTAGCCACGGAGCCACCACGTCCCTTTTTTTCCTTAGGCCCTTCTTAATAAGCCTGCTCTTCCTTCGTGCTTATGTAAGTTCGCTGTGCAGTTCACTGTATCTTTGCCGTAATTGTTGAAAAATAAAAGTTCACGTATTCAAAGGAATTAGGACTGCACCAATCTATTTCTGAATTGGGTTCATTTCTCCAAGTCCACTGCATTCCGTTTCTGCACCGGTTTGCATTTTTTGAAACGCAAAAGACATTTTCTCCCCCAGAGGCTATCCATATTTGTATGCATTTCATTATAAAGTAAGCAGCTGATATGTATGCTGGCCTAAAATACTCTTTATAAATATTAGCCCCCCCACTTTAAAAAAAATTCAAATAACCAAGAATGGTATATAAAAAATAAATTAGAAAAGTGAAACACTAAATGACAATTGTGCTGTAGCCAATGCATTAAGCAGGAAGGGAGGAATCAAAGCTGCATTTTTAATAAACTAGAATAAGTAAGATCTACAAGGGGTTTGGGAACAAACCCAGTGAAATGCAAAAAAGAAACTTTATGTCGAAGTAAAAAAAAAAAAACACATTCATTTTTCATGCCTTCTCCCAGTAAAGTTCCCCAAGGCGCTATTGTTATTTATAAATTTCTGAAACAGGCCACTTCTGTTTTTGAAGGTCCAGCTTAAATATGAATCCATTGAATGCAGCTCGCTAGCTAGCTAGCAATTTACCCATAGGATTTGATGCCCATCCTTTCCCAGGAAACTCATTATATATTTCCCCACATGCCAATCAAACTATAAGATGTACCAGTAAATATATATTTATATATATTTTCTGGGCCCCGTGCTTTAAATTTTCAAAGCCCACCTCACTGCCAAGAGATAGGTTGATATTTACCCCGCAAAGAAAATAGTAAATCCTGTTTGCTAAAGCTTCTTGATTACATTTTAAAACTTTCTTCAAATAAAGATGTATTGATTTGCTACATCAAGAAGCAATCTACCATCTATTGCACAAAAATGTCCCAGAAGCAACGAGAGAATTGCTGGAGGGCTTTTAATATTTTTTCTAAAAAAAAAAAAAACTGCAAATTTTTGCAGTATTAGGTTTCCAAATTCTGTTGAACAAGCATTTCTTGTAATGCAGACTTTTATTAAAATAAATGCTTTTTAAAAATCTGTCTCTTATGCGCATGCAATTTTGGGTGATGGGGGGAGGTTGCTTTGTAGTACAGGCACTTGACTAATCAATTTAAGCTGTTTTAGGCTTTAGTCTTGATCCTTTGGGAGGCTAAAAGTTGGCATCTCATAGCACTCCAAAAATGATGAATATGTAAAACTGGAGTTCATGAGCCACATATTATTATACCTACAGGTTGATTTCAATGCTTCTCCTTCAGAAAACCAGATACTGCTACATTTTTTTTTTACTGTTTGCATAGCAGTGGTTTGTATCTCTTGGGCAACTGGTACCACATACATCATGAGGATATCACATCAATGAGGTTGCTTAGTAACTTGTGCAAAGGACATCGTGATGTGCCTGACAACATCAATAGGGCTGGTTAACTGACACCTGGAACAACAGTAGAAGTTCAAATGGGATGCTCCACTCGACATGCGACAACTGGGGCACTTTGTCTGTCAGCTCGGATTGATCTCCATCGCTAGGAATTATTGTGGCTTGGTGGGTTGCATCCACAGTGGCATCTATTTTCCAACAGAATAAAATATTTGCAGCTCAGGGTTGAACTGTGATTCTGAGCTTGGTTGAACTATGGAACATCTTGCAGATGTTTCATGACCCAAGTAGAAGCTCTAAAAGGGAATGGGTTTTGCAGGGGGGGGGGAGGAGGAGGAGACTGAATAAATCAAGGATGCTCTCTGAGCTTGTCTGTTTTCTTGCAAATGTTGCATCACCCAACTATGTAACATCATCAGTGCGAGAAGGGAGTGGGGTTTACAGAGGGGAGGAGGAGGAGGAGGAGGAGGAGGAGGAGGAGGAGGAGGAGGAGGAGGAGGAGGAGGAGGAGGAGGAGGAGGACTGTAAAGTCCTTGGGACTCTCTGAGCTGGATTGTTTTCTTGCAGACATTTCATGACCCAACTAGGTAACATCATCAATGCTAGAAGGGTGTGGGGTTTGCTCTTTGTTTATATCCAGTCAGTATCATGTATTTTCCAGTTTAGTTTTCCCAACAAACTCTTTGTCCAGCCTCTGAGGTTGGGTTTCAAAGAGTATTCTAAATAAAAAATGGCTTGAGTGAATTCCATCTCCTTCCTTTACCTTTCCTAGATAATTTGGCACTTATATAGTACATATATCTTTGAACAGGAATGAAATCATTTCATCTACCAGATGCAGAATTGGCTGGTTGGCATTAAGACACTTATTATTTCTTAAAACATCATGGGTCTGTGTGTGTGTGTGTGTGTGTGTGTGTGTGTGTGTGAGTGTGGGTAAACTGAGAAGGAGTTGTATATTCCACCATGAATTCCTCGGAATAAAAATGTATGAATTAAGAACAATTGCTACTTTCTAATTACCTCTTTTCCTCCACAGTGTTTGGGCTTGTTCTCTCCAATTTATGAATATATATATATATTTCTATTTGAATACATTTCTTGTGGTTTTACTTGCAATTATGCTTTAAAATGTTTAAATAAGGCACAAAGGGGACATTAATTGCGGATAGATTAAAAGCAGAATAAATATAAAGATAGAAGAATGGATTTTAAAAGTTCTTGAACATTTTCCTATTAAGTACAAGGTAAAAAAAGTTGAGAAATTCAACTGATAGTTATACTTTGATTGATGCCTGAACAACAACTGTTCAAATTGAAGAATGTTCTAGACTGTGTTATGGGAAATGGCATAATATTCTAAAACATTTTTTTTTGTTTTTCTTTTAAAAAAATAAAGCCTTAAAATAATCTGTGAGTAAAATAATGAGATTTTCATTTTGTGGGGGTGGAAAAACTACAGCAAATTTCATCACACGCCAAAGTGGAAAACATTCATTCATTTTCCACTTCACTGTTGAATCTGTTTATTTCACTGGCAAATATTTTGCCCTTCACCTTTCCTCAGCTAGCTTAAAGCCAACCCTGAACTTTAAAAGCCACACAAAAAGATGCTTTAGAAATGATGATAAAACTCCCTTCTGGAATGGCATCGCATAAATAACCATCTCCCTGTAAACTGGTACAGAATTATTCTTGCTTGTTGAAGCCGAACAATCTTTACTGCCCAGTGGGGGATCTTCCAAGCTTCCTTAAAAATTCATTTGTACTTTAATTAAGAAACATGCGTCCTTCCTCTCCCTTAATTAACACACCAACAGTCTAATAAAAATAGATTCCCCAAACATTATTGTTTGGGTTGTTTTTAGGATGAGAAAATAGGTTGCATAGGAAACACCATTCGGCAATGAAAAGCCGCAATATCACTTTCGCTTTGATTGTCCTGATTTCTAATTTAACAGAATAATAGGGGGACCTTGGAGGTCTTCTAGTCTAACCCCCTACTTAGGCAGGAAACCCTATACAATTTCAGACAAATAGTTATCCAGCCTTTTCTTTAAAACTTCCAGTGTTGGAGCATTTACAACTTCTGGAGGCAAATTGTTCTGCTGATGAATTGTTTTCACTGTCAGGAAATATCTCCTTAGTTCTAAGTTGCTTCTCTTTTTGATTAGTTTTCACCCATTGCTTCTTGTCCTGCTACTTCAGGTGTTTTGGAGAATAGCTTGACTCCCTCTTCTTTGGGGCAGCCCCTGAGATATTGGAAGGCTGCTATCATGTCCTTCTTTTCATTCAAATAGACATACCCAATTCCTGCAACCATTTTTTCATTTAAGCTTCAATTTAAGCCTTAATTTCATTTGACCCTTGTATTAATTTCTTTTTAAGCACACTGAGAATGAAGGAGGTATGCTTTTCAGGAGGAGGAGGGTGAAACAAGTGCTCATTTCTGACCATCCCTTGCTTAGTTTTAAAATTTTCCACCACTGGATAAATGAAACCACTAAACTAAAGCAGTTGGATATAATGATGACATCCCAATCAAGGTTCCATATCAACTAGTCCAAACTATGGCTGATGCTACAACTACCCTTTGCTTTTTTTAAAAAAAGTCTATTTTTTTAAAAAAAATAGACATTTCCAAGTCAGCCTGCTTCAGAGTGAAACATTGGAATTAGTGCCAACTCAAATACCAAACTCCAAAGTATTCCCAGTTGAGATTTAATTTGGATTATTTCCTTTGCACATCGTATCAAAACCAGCCCTTGATTTTATGTAAACATTTTGCAACAACTCCTTATTTGCTGTCTTTATGAAGAAACATCAAAAGAGCTTCCACTGATTTAATTCTTGCTGAAGTATACGGCACACAAACAAAATTGTTTTTGATGTTGCCCTGAATGTATTTATTCATAATTTTAATTTAAGATCATTAGAACTAGCAATAGTCTAATTGCACGCCTGTAATTTACTTGTAACTATCATTATAAGGTTTTCTCTCTGATCAAGGAGGGTGGAGCTTATTTACAGGAAACTCTACAGGCAGAATATTATACATACCATTACCGTGAGCGTTTAGTCTGCAATGTTTAGGAATAACGTGCATTTTGAGAAATTGCACCAAAGGTAACATTAAAAAGTGGAGTGGCTCATTAATTCAAATGTAGAACGAGGATGGAGATTTTCTAGGTGCTAAATGTACTTGAATTTTTAATGTTCCAAAAAATTAGGGGTGAACCAGCACGTCAAATAGCTACTCCCCAACTTAAATGCATTTCATCCACCATCTGAATCGCTTGGCTAATGTGTTTAAAAATGTCTGCATGAAAACTGAGAACCGTTTTTAAAATATGGACAGTCCATTCTCATTATTCACAGTAGTTAATGTTCTGTAAAGTTGCTGAAAACACTGAATTAGAGAACAGTGAAACTTCAACATACATGTTGAGTGAACTCACAGTTTCCACCGCTTTGCTTGTCCATGAACCACTGCAAGTATTGACTTTGGGGGTATAAATAAATTTTACAGTGTAAGCAAATTCATAAATAAGGAATTGGCGAATAACGGGAACCAGCTGTATATTTTAGCAGAGAATGAATTCTGAACCACTAGAAATATATATATTTAAAGGATTGTGACTCTCTTTTGAGGATTGTTAAACTGATACTGCATTTTTGTTTTGTTTTTGGGGAATAAAAATGGCAAGGCACATACGACTAAGAACAGGTGTTTTGGGGCTGGGGGAAGTTTTTAAATTCAGGGGGCTTAAAAATCAAAATTCCATCCCTTTCTCTATTGTTTCATGGGGCAGGATTATAGAAACATGACAAATTACAAAATAATACCTGCAGGCGTTTTTGATAGAGGGGCCATCTAGGTTGAAGAAGAAGGAAATTTTATGAGATCTATTTCTTCAACCTTCCCTGCGTGATTGAGCTGCTCAAGGTGGAATAAAACCATTGCATTGAAAGGAGCCGGGTGGGAAAAACCAAAACTGTAACTGTTTTCTGTCTGTGCCAGCCCAAAACTGGTTTACACGTAGTCTGTCAGGATTCCAGCAGTCGCCCTAATTAAATCATGATTCTCGAGCCAAACTTCAAAAAACTTTAAAGGGTTCATTAAAGGTGACATTACTGGCACTGCCCTGTATGAAGCCAACTCTGGCCTATGTCATTTTCAGTCCCCTGTGACCCTGTTTCCCCCCAGGTATGTCATAAATCAGATTCTCCAATTGAGCACCTTCACAGGCTGCGTGTCATCATTCACGTTCTCCAATTAAATATATTCACGGGCAAAAGCTCTGGTATTTTAGTTACAATCTTTTAAAGACAAAGAATTGGAATGTACTTTTGCTTTCAACTGCTTTTCCAGATTTCCTTCCTCCCCCCCACCTTTTTTTTTTTAATGGCAACTATTAAAACAGGCACAGGAAAGTTTTATAAGTTGACATAGTCCTTGACTTACAACCGTGATCATTCAAAGTTACGTGCACTGAAAAACAGCACTGGAAAACATTGATTTATGACCATTTTTCATGCTTACGACTACTGCAATAGCCCCACGATCATGTGAGCAAAAGTCAGATGCTTGGCCACTGGTTCATACTTATGACTGTGTCCCAAGGTCACGTGATCCCCTTTTGCGACCTCCCGACCATCCATGTCAACAAGGAAAGCCAGATTCACGGAACGACCGTATTGCTAACTTTAACAGTTGCAGTGATTCACTTAACAACTGTGGCAAGAAAGGTCACAGAACAGGGCAAAACTCACTTCACAAATGTCTCACTTAGCCAGAGAAATTTTGGGCTACCTTGCGGTCGTAAGTGGAGAATTACCTGTATTAGATTCAACCAAGAGGAATCTACCTGCCCAACCCTAGGAAATCTTTAATCCATTATTGATTTGAGATCCTTTGACCAGAGGTGGTATTCAGCAGGTTCTGACAGGTTCTGGAGAACCAGTAGCAGAAATGTTGAGTCGTTTGGAAAACTGGCAAATCCCACCTCTGACTGGCCCCACCCTCATCTATCCTCTTCCTCCCATTGAATCCCAGCTGATTGGCTGGGTCTTCTTTGGTTGCCCTGCACAGGAGAATGGAGCTGGAAAGCAGGCTAGTGGGGTGGGGACAGAATGGGGATTTTACAGTAATGTTCCCCTGCCATGCCCATCAAGCCACGTCCACCAACCCACGCCACGTCCACCAAGCCACGCCCACAGAACTGGTAGTAAAAAAAAAATGAATCCCACCACTGCCTTTGACCCCATGTACTATGTAGATACCCTGCTGAAAGATTAGGAAGGGATCGATGTTTGCTGTGTTGGAGAAATAATAGATATGCATTCAAGGAGATATTTATGTATGTACTTAGCACAAAGACACAAAACGAGCTGCTGGTGTGTTGGGTTGCTGCAGGAACACCGCATGGGGACAGGGAGGGGGAAGGAAAAAAAAAAAACCCTGTCTATTTTATCTGCCAGCTACAGAAAGCTCTTAAGAAAAACTCCCGTGGTTTCCTGCAGGTTGTTCGAATCACAGGTCATAGACAAGAAGGGATCCTGCCGGGCTCAGCAAATTGAATGCAATTTTAGTCATTTGAAAGCTTAAGTGGCCCTATACACCATTGGCGATCACGAGGAAGATGGAATGGGACATGCAGAAGAGAGAGAGAGAGAGAAAGCCTTCAAACAGGGAGAGAATTGAGGGGGGACCCCAAATCCACCTTAAATAGGCATGCATATATATGTACACCCCAAACTGTAAAAAAAAACAAAGAGTATAAATCGGCTGATATACATCCATTGAATGCAGGAACAGGAGAGGAAGAAGTCCGTTTCAGTGGTCCTTCTATTTCACCCTTCCCTTCCCTGCCCTCCTCCCTCCCTCCATCCCTTCTTTCTCCTTCTGCCCCTCCTCCCTCCCTCCCTCCATCCCTTCCTTCCTTCCTTCCTCTCTGATTTTGGGCCAGAGAGAGACTGTGGTCCAAAGTCACTCAGCCGACTTTCAT
>NW_020769373.1:5026660-5044918 GCF_900518735.1 Pseudonaja textilis | reverse complement strand
AGATAGATAGATAGATAGATAGATAGATAGATAGATAGATAGATAGAGATAGAGATAGAGATAGAGATAGAGATAGAGATAGAGATAGAGATAGAGATAAATATAACGCAGTTTCTTTAGATGTTCTCAGGTGGGAACTTCCAATTTTACTGCTGCATTTTAGGATAGGTAAAACTGGCTGACATTTCTGATCACATTTAGAAATAACCTTCTGCTGGAAGACTCAAGCATATCCAAAGAGAGTTCAAAATATTTATTCCCACAGCGATTCCTTCTCTTCAAGGTTTCTCTCTGTTTCGGCACTACATTAGTTCAGCCTTTTCCCAGCGTTCGGAGCGTAGCCTTCAAACCAACAACTCATTTACCTTATGGAGAATGCAATTAGTAAGTATATCCTGGCTTAGCATTCAATTGACAGCTTTCTCATTTTCTCACATTTACATAATTTGACAGGGACCATTATGGACCCGTAACTGGTCTCTTGGAATGACATTCACAAGGTTGGTTCACTTATTAATTGACCCCTGGTAATGGTAATTTAAGAAGCATATTAATCTCATCTGTCATTTCCAACACATCGCTGGTGTATAAAATAATTTGTCTTTTCAAGGAGTCTTGAAAACGAAAGAAGGAACTGCAATTCCCTCCTGCTTCAAATTAATATGCACAGACCTTCCCTGCCACATTAAAGATTACGGGCAAACATAATTTATTCCTTCCTTTCTTCTTTTAAAGTTATTTTCTTTTAACATAAAAAAGGAAGAAAGAAAGGGACTCTGTAAAGAGCCTCCACTTGTTAATCTCCATACAGATTAACACATCTCATTTATACAACTGGCTATACAACCTACTTTCAGTCTGAATCACTCTACATAAATTGAAACATTATAGAATACCAGAAGTCCAAGGAGATGTCATCATTTCTAGAAACTTAACTCGGGAGACAATGAGAACTTTAAACTTTTGTGCTCCCCTGGGATGGGAGCAAAACCCCCAATATTGTATGGAAAATAACACTTGCCGGAAAATGCCTACTTTTATTTATAGAAGTATTATTCTTAAGGATAAAAAAAAGATAATTAATCTCATGAGCCAACACATCTATGGCTTCCTCAACTCTTCTGTTACTATAAATCCAACGAGTACTCAAGATAGCAAATGCCAGGATTTTCAATGAAAATATATCCTTGAAATAATTGAAGTTTCTAGCCATTGGGGTTGAAACCACAAGACTTATCCCCACTCTCTTTCTTCCCCATTCAGTTCAGCCCAGGGAGGATTTCAAAGACTTACAAAGACATGTCAACAGCAACCTAATTTAGCATTACACATAGAGATTAGAAGTTCCTTTAATAAAAGAAGAAACTTAATCCACACCGAGAATGTCAGGAGAAAGGGAGTATTAATATTATTTTAAACCTGAAACACAACATTCTCAGACTTCTGACATTTCAAATGTCTCCCAGAATTTAAAGAGCTTTGTTACGCAACAAATCTAAACTAAGCCAACATGGAATTATGGTTGGTTGCACTGTCAGCCAGATATTTAGGATGGATTTTGGCATTTTTATCCACTTATTGAATCCTTCCCATTATTATTTATTAATTGACGTGTAATCTACAGTAATCTACAGTTAGATTCACATTCTAAGAAAGGGGGAAACTTAATACTTCAAACTTAACCAAAGACTTAAGAATTATTAAGGAAGCATCTAAGAATATAGACCTTTCCTTCCTTCTTCCTTCCCTCCCTCTCTCTTTTCTTCCTTCCTTCTTTCCTTCCCTCCTTCTTCCTTCCCTCCCTTCCTTATTTTTCCCTACAAATCCTTTTATCAACTGTCATCATTATACTGTATATAGAAAAATGGGGGGGGGGAGAGTTTTGTGCATAATACCTCTCAAATTAAAACACATTGATTGTTGAACTAGTACATTTAATTTCCAAATGTAATACTTGGGCCAACTAAGTAACTGAACGTTCAAGTTGCTTAGGACTCCTCCTGAGCCACTGGAAATAGTTAATTAGAAATAATACCTATTATCTGATAGTAATAAGTATTGCGTGCAGCCAAATTATTACCCAATAAATCAAAATGACTGAGGCAGAGAAAAAAGGGAGAGAGGCTGATGCAACAAGCAACGGTAAAAGAAAAATGTGGAAATCAACAGTGTTCTATATTTGATATGGTCAATTGATTTAAATAAAGTCTGCCTTCTCCTCCTCTTCCTCTACTTTTTCCTTTTCCTCTTCCTCCTCCTCCACTTCTTCCTCCTGTTCCTCCTTGTCCTATTCTACCTTATCCTCCTCTTCCTCCTCCTTTTGTTCTTCCTTCTCTTCCTCCTTCTTTTCCTCTTTCTCTACCTTCTCCACCTCCTTTTCCTCCCTCCCCCTCTCTTTCCCCTCCTCTCCATTTCCTGAGCAATTGGTTCCTTTGGTTCTAATAATTACACTTTCAGTTAAATAGGTATACAATTGTTGCCTTAAAAATTGCTACCTTGTCTGTTATCAGCAGACAATTGTTCCAGGTTTCCACCAGGATGCAGGGATAAATATGTCATCAAGACCACAGAATTTGTTGTGAATGAATATTCAATAGAACTTGTTATTAATAATTGTTGGGGATTGAAATGGATGAATTATCACTAATAATCACAATGCCCTAAGGCAGCTCTGAATCAATTTTCTATTCACAGCATGAGTGATTCATTATATACCATGCATTATATTACAGCATAAGCTGCAGTGGCTTATAATTATTAATAACACCCAATGATTGCAGTGCACAGATGTGAAGCCTAAATACAACCCAGTGTATTTTGGAAGGAAGAATAGTATGATTATTATTAGTTGTCACACAAACCACGGGAGATAATGAGTTTCACTATTTGTAAATATAAATGGACTGTCCTTGTCTCAGAGGACACCATCCCAAATCTTTGCAAATATACAGTTCGTGATAGCTTGTGATGCTTAATTTTTCCTGGGCAAACTCACAGCTTGCCTGAGAAATATTTGTCCAGTGGGTTCATCTCCCCATGAAGAGAAGCAGCGGTGGGCTGTGGCCAGTTCGGACCGGTTGTAGCAAAGTGGTACGGACAACCATCAGTTGACCCCACCCTATCCTGTCTTACATTTCCTTCTTTTGCAGCTCAGCTGATTCGCACAGCAAAGTGGATTACCGTGCCTCAGCTGTTCTACTTACTGGGGAAGTCTACATTGTGGTTCACCAGCAGCTGGTGCAGACGGCAGCAAAATCAGACAGTGGGGAAGAACGAGGACCAGTCAGGGAGTCTGGAGAGGACTCGGATTAGGGTCCTATATCTGATGTAGAAATGGGCCCAGGACCATCTGGGAGTGGCGTGCTGACTCCAGAGCCTCCAGAATCCAGCAGCAGCAAGGCAGAAGAACTCTGTTATTCTGGTGGAGTCCTGGTGGTGCAGTGGTTAGAGTTCCGTGTTGCAAGCAAACTCTTCCCACAGCCTGGAGTTCCATCCTCATGGAACCTTGCGGTTGACTCATCCTTCCACCCTTCCAAGTTGGGTGAAATGAGGACCCAGATTGTTAGGGGCAAGATGTTGACTCTGTAAACCACTTAGAGAGGGCTATGAAGTGGTATGTAAGTGTAAGTGCTGTTGCCATTGCTATTCTATTCCTGTGATTAAAGGTAAATCCCAGGATCTGTTTCTGAATTGTCTTGTTCATTTCACTTTTTCCACTCACTCTTTTTTTCCTTCTTCTTGGTTTATTTTCACAAAACTGATCCCATTAACCAAAAGAAGAAGAAGAAGAAGAAGAAGAAGAAGAAGAAGAAGAAGAAGAAGAAGAAGAAGAAGAGGAGGAGGAGGAGGAGGAGGAGGAGGAGGAGGAGGAGGAGGAGGAGGAGGAGGAGGAGGAGGAGGAGGAGGAGGAGACATATACTTTATTCTTTATTTATTTATTCATCTGCAAAGGTCAAGCAAAGCTTCCATTGCTCTTTCTGTCTCCATTGAGAGACCCATAATATAATATGAGGTCCAAATCTTCTGGTTTCTTTTTGGTCTTTTGCACAGCGCAACATGCCTGTTAATGAAGGATTTCTGTCCCTGAACATCACGTACAAGCTCACCTCTCTTCCAAGGTTGCTTGTATGGGTCATCTACTCCTTTGCCCCTGGTGCTAAGAAGGACTATTTCATTTGGCTGACATTATTATGAATTCTAGCGTGCTTCTCCCCCACCCCCTTCTTCCAACTTTTCTAAAAATGAAGCAGTTGCAAGAAGACAACTTGTCAGATTAGTAGATTTAGGAAAGAGACGTCCTGGTTAAGCATCAAGCACTGAGAACAGCATTAATCCGTTTGAGCTATGAAGTCTATTCTTCATTTGAAACGGCATCTCCGAGGACTTCAGTTATGAATGTATCACCCCCATATGTGAGCAGAGAAAGCAGAGACAAAAATGAAACTCATTGTTGTTCAGGGCTGTCGGTCCTTAATCTCCCGAAGGTGAACAGCTGAGAAAGTTGCAAGGCTTCTAATGAGCAAAAAAGAGAGTTGATTTCTTATATCTCTCAGTCTGAACTCATTTTAGCAATAGCAATAGCACTTAGGCTTACATACCGCTTCATGGGGCTTTTACAGACATCTCTAAGTTGTGATGGTACTAAGGGTGAAGATTGGTCCTGGTTCATTTTTCTCCGTGCTGTTATAAGTTTGAATGGTCCCTAAATGAATGGTTGGAAGTTGAGAACTACCTGTATTATCCAGCTATTGATTTCACTTGGGTAAGCTACCTGTAACTGAATTTTGCTACTGCAAGAAAATTGGAGGAGGAAGGTATATTAGGTGTGTTTGCCACCTTGGGTTCTTTCTAAAAAAAATAAATAAAAGCAGGACATTAATCAATCACTCAATTGCACAAAATCAAAGCTACAGCTAACCATTCTTTTTTTTGCAAAACCAAGCAGATATTGTCAGCATAAGTCATCAGGAAGAGGGGTTTAGTTCAAAGCTCTTCAGGTTTATTCCATGCTACCTATAACACGAGAATCTGATCTGCTAACGGTCGAGGGCAATTGGTGCTAGATAAAGAGCAACAGACTTTCAAGGGAGGCTGGACTTGTGACAATGTAACAATTCCAAACTGATGACATGTTTGACCTCGCCCTCCAGCTCAGCCTACAGATATCGGTTTATGGTCTTGAAAGCCAGGATGTCAAAACAACATCCAGGATAACTGAGAAAGGGGTCAATGCATTATCCACAATTGTTGGTTACTGGCAGAGGTGGGTATTCAGCAGGTTCTGACCAGTTGTGGAGAACCGGTAGCAGAAATTTTGTGTAGTTCGGAGAAACAGCAAATCCCACCTCTGACGGCCCCGCCCCCATCTATTCTCTGACTTCCAAGTCCCAGCTGATTGGCTGGGTCTTCTTTGGTTGCCCTGCACAGGAGAACAGAGCTGGAAAGCAGGTGAGTGGAGTGGGGAGGGAATGGGATTTTCCAGTAACCTTCCCCCTGGAGTGAGATGGGGATGAGGATTTTACAATATCCTTCCCCTGCCACACCCACCAAGCCATGCCCACCACCAAGCCATGCCCACAGAACCGGTAATAATATTTTTTTGAATCCCACCACTGATTACTGGCTATTTCTCCACTTTAAACCAGAGATACCCTTCCTTTATTTTCGGTGAGAGCCGTAAAACACCACCCTTCCACCAACAGATTCCTACAGATAGGTATTTTCCACACTTTCCCATCTAGCGGTTTGAGTATTATTAGGCAAAGAACTCAGTTGGTTGAAGGAGAGGGACACCCCGTTTTCAGCTTCCGCTAAACCAGAATAACTTTCATTATAACCCCGTTGAGAAATAACACAGAAGAACGCGTGATTGTCTTTAAGTATCTCCCAGCTTCCCGCGGAGGGACATAGTCTGTTCTTTGGGTGGTAATAAAAGCTGATGGGTCAACAAATCACAATTTGCCTGCCTTGCAATATTTCCTCAACAACCGGCATTCAGGAGAAATCTTGCCAAAACTGAGCTATCTCGGGTATATTACCTCTAATCACAGGGACTGAAAAGGGAACTTTTTGCTGTCTTGAGGAAAAGGGAGAAGTATAAAAGCCAGAATTTATCACGATGTGAAGTGTTGCTATTGTTGGGGGTCTTTCTAAAATGCTCCCCAACCTTCCATTCAAAAGTTGTGAGAGGCAGAGAGATCTTAAGTGTGACAATTTGTTAGGTTCTGTTGGAAAGCAGTTGATATTCAATTCTTGGAGTTATCACTGCTGAGAGACTGACCGGCCATTTATCACATATACCGATGGCATGATGAACCCTGGATTAGGAAATAATTGAAATCATTCTTCTTTCAACATCTCTCCTGCCTTATGAAAAGCCCCTTCCATTTAAATCTAATGCGCGCAGCCCAGATGGAGTCAGTTATAACTCTCTTGCACATTAATAGACTCTAATGCAGATCGTTTTACTTTACCTAAACACAAGATGAATGCTCGACATTTAATTTTCATTTACTTGCTACTCTGCAAACAGTTTTGATTGAAAGAGGCTTAAATATCTGTCTTCATTGTTTGGTGTCTGGGACTGGGGAGGCAACCACTTATTATACCTGAAAGGAGAAAGAGGCAGTTGGCTTTCAAGGGAGGGAAGGAGGCAGGGAGGGAGGGAAGGAGGCAGGGAGGAAAGAAGAAAGGAAAGAAGGAAGAGGGAAGGGAGGGAGGGAGGGAGAGAGGAAAGGAAGACGGGAAAGAAAGATGAAAGGAAGGGAGGAAGAGGGAAGGGAGGAGAGAAGGGAAGGGAAGATGAAAGGAAGGGAGGCAGAGGGAAGGGAGGAAAGGAGGGAGGGAGGAAAGGAAAGGAAAGGAAGACGGGAACGAAAGATGAAAGAAAGGGAGGAAGAGGGAAGGGAGGAAGGGAGGAAAAGAGAGGGGGAAAGAGGAAAAGAGGCAGAGAGAAAATAAGGGAAGGGAAGATGAAAGGAAGGGAGGAAGAGGGAAGGGAGGAAAGAAGGGAGGGGGGAAAGAGGGGAAGGAAAGATGAAAGAAAGGGAGGAAGAGGGAAGGCAGGAAAGCAGGAAAGAAGGGAAGAAAAGATGAAAGGGAGGGAGGAAGAGGGAAGGGAGGGAGGAAAGAAAGGAGGGAGGGAGGAAAAGAGGAAAGGGGGCAGAGAAGAAAGAAGGGAAGGGAAGATGAAAGGAAGGGAGGAAGAGGGAAGGGGGGAAAGAAGGGAGGGAGGAAAGAAGGGAAGGAAAGATGAAAGAAAGGGAGGAAGAGGGAAGGGTGGAAGGGAAGAAAGGAGGGAGGGAGGAAAAGATGAAGGGAGGCAGAGAGGAAAGAAGGGAAGATGAAAGGAAAGGAGGAAGAGGGAAGGAAGGAAGAAAGGAAGGCACAGGCATCTCAATAGGAGGTTCAAAAATGCCCAGATGATGGCTACAACTGCCTAATGGAAGCCCTAATCTTTTTGTTACGTTCCGTCTTGCCATGGAGGATAAAGATAATAGAACCAATCCTTAATACTTCTCCTTAAAGAACGAACAGATAACTGGAAATACATTGGACAAATAGTGCCAATCAGAGACTCTAATACTAATTTTTGTAAACCAATCATTTTTGCAGATATGCGCCAGTGGAATGTGCTTTCTGCAATCATGATTTTCTTCTTCGTTGGAAGTTATTTTCCCCCTCTGAAGAATTCTTAGGAGTGGCAAGGAAAACAACATAACAGCCAGAGCTTCTCGACCCAAATCTTCAACAAATATATAACAGTATGACTCTAATAAAATGTGCTTGGAGAACAAATCCTGCATGCCTTAGTAGCCTAGTGTTTCATTCAACCAAGCGACCTCTTACCGTAAAAGGAACATTCTGGAGAAGAAAGCTGGCACAATGAAGAGCAATTAAAACTCTTCGGGGATGTTTTGCTTTGTTTCTGTACTGTGGGCCAACACTTATCACTCTAAATCAGTGAGAAATTAATCTCTGATTGAATCAAAGACATGACTAAACAAAGCCTCCTGCTACTCTAGCACAGTGACAAGAGCCAAAGGAAAGTACTTATTTTCATACTAGCGCGATACCCTTGCTTCGCTTTGTGGTCGGGCATAGTTTTTGGGGAGGAAAATAAGCGGGGGGGAAATTGTGCCTCTGCCTGCCAGCATCCATCGGTATTCATCTGCTTGGCATCCTGTCAGTGTGTGAGAGAATTGAGGACGGTTTGGAAACTGAAAGAGTATTTGCTGTGTGAGCAAGGAGACAGCAAGGAGCCTGGGCGTGGCTTAGCTCAAGTGTTCTGTACTAAAGCTGCTTGGTGCTGTGAAAGTAAAACTGAAACTCCTCTCCTCTGCTTGTGTTTTGCATTTGGAACAGATCTCTTTTCAGGTGGGGAGGGGGAGTAGAACTCCTTAGCATCAGAGCATGTTAATAATATTAATAATATATGAAATACTAATGCTCTGATGGTCATTTCGGAAAAAAAAAACTTTCTTAGTGAACACCAAGACGCCAAGAGGAACATATGTGCCAAATTTCAAGTTTGTAGGCTTTACAGTTCTGGAAATTTTGTGATGATGAGTGAGTGGTCTTTCACTTTTATATATATAGATATTATTATTTCTCAGCAAACATACTGGCCATATAATCTTGAAACTCAACCCAACAAGGGAGGAAAAAAAAAACAAAACAGACTCTAACACATTAGTCTCCAAACTTGGCAATGATAAAATTTGTGGACTTCAACTCCCAGAATCCCCCAGGTCTGGGGGATTCTGGGAATTGAAGTCCACAAGTTTTCAAGTTGCCAAATGTTTAAGGAAGAGAAATAGAGCAACAAATCTTATCCTTAAAACCATGCAGGCTCTTTTATGGACTCCTTTAGACCAGAAACAATGCATAGCCTGTTGATTATTGAAATGTGGACTTGAAGAAATGCATAACTGACTCCAAAAAGGTAAACCTTTCAATATTTGATTTAAAGCAAGCCTTAACATTCCTTCACAACAGGGAAGTAAAGAAGTAGCATCTGTAGTTGGAAGCTTCCCAGCATGGCAACATTAAAGTTAGTGGCCTGAGAGTCTGGATCCCTGAATGTTTAAAAATATAGGAGTGCTCAGCTCCAGTTTTTAATCTATCTTTCAATAAACCTTTATTCCACTTCCTTTTCTGCCCTTAAGATGGGAAGATCAGGGGGTCTTTAGTTATTCTCTTAGCTATTCAGAACTGATTTCTCTTACAAGATAAGTAAAAACATAGTTATGAATACAGGGATACATATAAGAAAAATAAAAGAAACAATAGGACAGGGACGGTAGGCACGTTGGTGCGCTTATGCTCGGCCCCTACAGACCTCGTAGGAAAGGGGTGAGGTCAATAGTAGACAATCTAAGGTTAAAGTTTTTGGGGTTTGGGGAACACTGAACATTCCTAACTTCAAGGCCTGAACATTAAAACAAAAACTTGGCTTATTAATGACATTAATTGACAATGGAGAGAGTCTCTTTCAGTTGACAGGATTCTGACAGCTTTCTTCTCAAATTCCCAAAAGAGACAAGAAACAACTAAGGGTGTTTTGTGAAGAGAAAGGGGCAAATTCAAAAAAACATCCCTGCCAGCTTCCATAATGCATTGTATCTTTAAAATAAAAATGTCACTGCATATGTAATGACAACAACAACAACAAAAAAAAAAACACCATGGCAAGGATTTCAACCTTAAGCTTGCTAAAAAGCGCACGTTTACCCAGAATTGTCTGAAATGCTCACACACATTTTAATCTAAAACTCATGTTTTTATAAGCACTTGGCGAGGGATTGAGTCAACCCGAATAGGAAGCTGAAAAATAAATAAATAAACCAAGGCGAGGGCAATTGAAGTCCAATCTGTGCATTAGTCCAGGAAATGGGAATTGGGTTTGCTAAAATTTGAAAGCAAATTTTACCTTAATAGAAATTCAGCTGGTCTTTAGGAGGTGAAACTCATTTATATAAAAAACTATGAGTCACAACAAAAATTGAATGCAGGGGCCATTTTTGAAACTATTAAGAACAGAATGGTTAGACAAAAAATAGAAACAAATATCCCATTTATTACCCAAAACCATAATGTGCAATATACTTGCAGTACCTCATATATTTTGAAAATATACCTTCAAGACTATATCCATACCAAACTGCAGCTAAAAATGAAGCAAAAAAATAAATAAATCTACAGGTGTTGGTAAAACACGATATTATGAATTATAGCATGTTACTTAATGGCACCAATAAAAAGCTATAGTTCTTGGTGGAACTGACTGACAGTTAATTTTCACCCAGAATTTATTAGAGAATTTTCTAGCAATGCTATAGAGTGAACAATCACGGTCGAGCAATTTCCAGAGAGACAGGGAAAAATTCAAAACACCATTCCACATCCATTCTTACTTCTTAATAGCACTGCTCCGTGGCAGAATCCATGAATTATATCCTAATTTTTCTTGAATAATAATAAAAAAATGATGGCTTTTCTGTTGTTTGGGGGCACCATATGTCATTTCTGGGAAAGCTATTGTTATTCATGGCACTGTTAAAAAAATGACATTAAGAAGGCACAGATGGGTCAACTCTCATCCCTACCTTATTTATTTCCTTAAATTCACTGGACTTTGCAGTGTTTGCCTAGATGTGATATCCTCTTGTAGAATCTAGTCAACTAATGGTCAGCACTAAATTGGCACTAGCTAAGACTCAACAGATTTCAAAAGGAGTTGGACTTAGATCATATGTAAGAATGTAATCAGTGGTGGGATTCAATTTTTTTTTACTACCGGTTCTGTGGGCATGACTTGGTGGGCATGGTGTGGCTTGGTGGGCATGGCAGGGGAAGGATACTGCAAAATCACCATTCCCTCCCCATCCTACTAACCTGCTTTCCAGCTCCGTTCTCCTGTGCAGGGCAACCAAAGAAGACCCAGCCAATCAGCTGGGACTTGGAAGGCAGAGAATAGATGGGGGCGGGGCCATCAGAGGTGGTATTTGCTGTTTCTGTTAACTACTCAAAATTTCCACTACTGGTTCTCCAGAACTGGTCAGAACTTGCTGAATACCACATCTGAATATAATGACTCCAGGCTAATTACTCTCTCGACTCCACCTCTCCAGGTTCTCTGCCCGTCCTTCTCTTTTATTTCAAGTGGTGCTATCATTTTTTGGAAGGGGAACACACCATCTAATTTCCCCTAAAACACCAGAAGAGAGATAGTTGCAGGGTAATATCTTCAGAAGCTGCTAAAATTCTACTGGGACAAAACAGCACTTAGACTTATGTACTGCTTCAGTGTTCACAAACTAAGGCTACCTGTTTTTAACATGCGATAGAATGCCTCTGTTTGTTATGAATGTTAATTGATACTAATTACTATGGATGCATCAACTAATTACTTTTCTCCTTTTGTGTTATGAATTGTCACAAGTCTCAGGAATTAAGATGGTGTAGGAGATATCAATACATATGTAAACAAACACATGAATCTTGACATGCTCACATTGCAATTATTCACAGTCCTACAGCAACGTAACAAATGGTTTTTCCACTGCAGTTCATTGAAAGTATTGTTGCCCATGGCAGCATTATTTTTCCCTCCCCTGTCAAAAGACATCTTGCTTTTAAAACCCCTCAGTATACAAGGTGATTATCTGAGGTGTTTCATCGTCTTTAGATATATTAATTTAGCAATCTGGATTTAGGCATTAAATTAGCTGCTACACTTTACTTCAGCTGGCTCAGCCAAGAAAAGAGGTGGAAAATTAGACACACTTGCATCTAAAACTTCAAAGCTTTTTCTGCATGTTTTAAGCACTACATTGATCAATAGCTACAAACAAGGGAAAGAGAGAAAAGCAAACAATAAGATGTAGAGATATAGCCTTGAATATCTTAATTTCTTCTTGTGGATTCTTTTAATTTACTGCAGCACATTATTTTCTAATATTCCCAATCTTTCAGAGCTAATGAAAGATAAAAGGTAAATATTATTTACTTTTGCAACTATGTTTCAGGATCAAAACAAACTCTCAGAATCAAAGAAAACAGTAATGCATCACTCCGGCTTTTTTTATCCCATGGCACCTTGTTACACACTTCAGGATTTACAAGATTATGTTCATCCTGCCCTTTTAGTGGGCTAAGTATCAGTGTGATTTGTTGTGCAAAGTTAGCTTAAGAACCAATTGGACTGTGCAAATATTTGAGGCAAAGATTCGATCAAATCTCTGATTAACCAAAAGGAGTAGTTGAATCAACTTGAAGTTGTCAAAGTGTTTGGGTAGCTCTTGTGCCCCTGCAAAAGAACATTTTCCCAACCAAATCAATACTTCAAAATTCAGTTAAGTGAATCACTGTTCTAGATCAAAGAGTTTTGAAGTTTCAGATCACTTTGATCCTCGGTATCAAAATGAATCAACGTTTTAATATTTAACTGGTGATCTGAATCAAATTGGGCTGGTTTGCCCATCTCATAGAATTAACAACTGGATCAGTGGTAGGCTGGATGGTGAAAATCTCTATTTAAAACAGATTGTGACATGGACATAAAAATGATATGAATATAGTGTCTCCACCACTATTTTATTATTTTTTGTGCCTTCAAGACAGTTTTTTTGACTCCTAGTGACTGTCTGGACAACTTCCTGATTTGCCGTTGCCTGCTTCTTAAGGGCTGAAAGAGAAGGACTGACCTGAGGTCACCCCGGGCCTAGGACAGGCCTAGAACTCATTAGCCTGATGTCTTAACCACTACATCACTCCCCATTTATCTATTTATCTAGCTAACTATCATCTATCTATCTCTATCTTCTAGCTAGCTAGCTATCATCTACCTCAGAGGTCTCCAAACTTGGCAACTTTAAGACTTGTGGACTTCACCTCCCAGAATCTTGGGAGTTGAAGTCCACAAGTCTTAAAATTTGCCAAGTTTGGGGACCTCTGATCTATCTACCTATAAAATCTATTTGTGAGAAACTCCACAAATCATTGTGTGATATTAAATCCAAGCTGACTGAAACCCTGGCTGGACCCTTCCATCAAGCATGGAAGCATTTAATGGGTCCAATCTGGACAGAAACTTATCCTATTTAAGAAGAGCTGAAGAAGCTTCTTGGATGAGAAGTAAAATGCCTTCAAAGGAAAACCAGAAAGTCCAGTTGCCTACTGAAAAAGCACCTTTGGGACACCTATTTAAGAAGGTCAACTTGGATTTGATGATGCTTGAAGCTTTATCTCAGCTGCTTTTAACTGACTTGTGCCTCACTTTGTTGGAGAACTTTGCTTCAGGAAATGGGCTATAAAAGGATTTGTTTAGATCCATGTAGGAGGAAAAAATTGTTAGATACTACAGTCACCCATAATGCAAGTGATCTGAATTTGGCTCAGTGTTTTCTCCTCAAATCTAATCCATGACGTATAGTCAAGCATGTTGTGTCAACTCAACTGATGTTTTATCTAGAAAATCATAGATAAGCAAACTGTTGCTTAACTCAACAAGCGAACCTAGATTACATTTTTATTCATCTTAATTCCTGTCTTCAAAGATGGATGGCTGCCCTTGGAGAATTAACAGAAATTCTTCTGCCTACCATAAGCCACTCAAATCATCTGGGAAAAACAGAATGATCTCTTTCCATTGTTTTCCAGATGGAAATTGGCTGTTTTAATTTAGAATCATAAGAATAGCTTTGTATTCAGGGTTAAATTATGACCTCTAATTCAGTCTGGAGGAATGTGTGTATATTCCTTTCCATCAGACAGTTTGTAAAAGAGAGCACAGATTTATGATGAAAGTATCTATATCTTTTTGGAAGTCAACGGTGCTGTTTTTCATTTTAACAAGATGATTTCTCTCTCTCTCTCTCTCTTCCTTTCATTGTACAGTTCAATGGAGATAAGGGAAAACATTTAATGACTCTTTCCCCCCATTCATCTTTTTCAAGCTAGTACAAAGATTAAGAGATTCCTATCTACTTTTTCCCTTGATAAACAAAAAAAAAAAAAAAAGAGAAAAGCGGTGTTGATTTATTTATTTTTTTCAGATGAAAAATACTTATTTTCCCTTTTTTATTTCTTTTTGCAAGCAAAGGCGGTGTGATGACGTTGGACAAAAATATTCCAAAGGATGTGCGCTTACATCACAGTGTTAGATGGATTTATTTAATGCGTTTGGCAGCCAAAAGAATCCTGGTGGTAGATTGGTGGGAACATATTGGAGGAACCTAAGAAATAAGAAGCTAGAGGCCTCTGCTGAGTTCAAATAACATTTAATCAGGAGCTGAGAGCTATTTATAGTAAATGAAAGACGATATGCAAAATTAAGGTGGTTACGCCAAATTACTCCTCCGTGTAAGTGTCATGCATTTAAAAGGGGAGTGAGCCTTATCTGTCTACTCGCAATGTCTGTTGCCAGGAATATAGACTGTAAAATAACCGAAAGATATTCTCCATTTAGGTTCTGAGAACCTGATTTTAATTTATGAGAATTGTCCTATAAGGAGGTTTATCTTCCTTGCCTAATGTTAATGTTAGCTTATAATTGGCTGTACCATGATCCGGATTGGACAATACCTAAGTAACCTATATCAATCCAGGAGGGGGAACCTCAGGTGTGTCATTGGCATTTCATTTGCCTTCAGATAGTCCTTAGAACATAGAATAATAAAGTTGGAAGAGACCTTGGAGGTCATCTAGTCCAACCCCCTACTCAAGCAGGAGCAAATATTAGCCTCTACCTGGGATTGAACTCACAACCTCCTGATTGTGAGGTGACTTATAACCATTTGTTCCATGATTGTTTGAAGTTACAATGGCTGTCAGCTATAAAACGTGCATACATGAGTTACTTATCTGAGTTGGCTATGCCCAGTTTAGTGCCGGACATAGAATGTTACCATCAAATAAATCCTCTTTAGTTTTGGAAGGCAGGTTGGTAGCCATCATTTTTTCTGCAGTCCTAATTACTCTCTGAAGTACTCTCTTACAATTGTGGTTGTAAGTCAAGGACACTCTGTAGTCCCTAGCTAAATTACCCTTTCTACAACCAACAGGATTATCATTTGTTTGGGTAGAATGGAATCGTAGGTCTAACATCAAGGAAAAGTAAGGAGAAACTGATAGACATGTCAATGTTTAATAGCTGCTTATTAATAGCATAATCAATGTAGCCTATTCCCAAGATTTGGGAGCAGCCTAAAGGAAAGTTCAATAAAAAATTGGTGAGCCAGTCAATGAGTCCTGATATAAAGTTTAAGATATTCATGAGAAATCCATGAGATTCTCAGAGAAGGATCTGAGTTGTAAGCAATTTCCGAAGAAAAGAGGAAGAAGATGTATAAGTCTAGAAAGGAGGGTGTCTTCCTTGATATTGGAGAAGCCTTGATCCCATCAGTTCTTCGTTTTATGAGCTTACTACATCTTTGCTCCAGAAGTGTCAGTCCCCTTTGCTTTCTTGCACCCAGAGGAGAAACCAGAAATTCATAATGTCTAGCCATGTTGTCGGTTTCTTTGACAGCTGCCTAAAACTAAAAGTTATTCATTCCAAGCACCATTTTCAGAAGTGTCTCTTTAGCGAGATTTATCAAGAAGAAAAGAAGGGAGTACAAGAATTCCAGCAATTGAACTCAGCACCAATTTAGAACCATTACGACCACAAGTACATAATCATGGAGATTTCAGAAGAAATGGTTGTCTTCAGCTTTTTCCCAGCAGTTGGCTAAGATGTTACTACCATTTTCAACTCATGCCTCTTTCAAAGCAGATATAAAAACCCTTCCACAACTTGGTATCATCCATAAATATTGGGCCATCACATTCTCAATTATTCCAGTACATCTCAAAAGCTTATTTGAAACAACGCTTATCTGAACCAAATGCTCATGAAACATTTTTTGGAGCAGGTTATGTTAAACATATCCTAGGATGTTTCTGATGCTCTCAGAATATGCCTCTGTCTATACATTGTTACATCACTAATGAAGAGATACTACAAAGAGCAAATTTAGGACACGTGAGGAAATAAGGCTGGCCTTGGAAAACTCAACATCAATCCCTTAAGGAAGATCTTAAGATCACAAATGTCTTTTGGGATGATGCTGAAGATGCTACAGATGATAAAAACCACTGGAAAATATTTGTTGCCCAATGTGCTTTGAACATGACCAAATTATGATAGTGATCCATTATTATATTTTGCCTAGAAGTGTGGAAGAACGTAGTCTAGAATCCCAGGAATGAGGGGCTCCATCCAAGAGGCAAAGAGACAGCAGAGCTTGGAATGTCTGGTAGGCAGGAAGAGTGTCGCTATAGGTAGGCAAGATAGTTGCTTTAGTCTGGCAAGATTCTGTCTGTAGGAGAACCACAATAAAGAACAGCTCAGAAGTAACTTCACATGTCGTTCTTGGTTCTTTGGGCCTGACCAGAAGCACCTCTTTCTCAGAAGGCCATCACAACACAGTACTTGTACTCTAATCGTTTAAACTAGAGAGATGTGTGGTACACCTAGTAGCTTCTGCATATAGAGCAAGCACTTTGCATATAAGGTAAATGTAAGGGTTTTGTGTCTGACTCTAGGATGTAGTATTCATCTCTGTTCTTGGCCAAGGTGCCAGCATTGCCCAAGACAATTTCGATGATCATGTGGCTATACACCAAAAGCACATAGAACACTGTTACCTTCCCACTGAAGTGGCACCTATTTATCTACTCACATTTGCATGCTTTCAAACTGCTAGATGCGCACAGCTGGGACACGGAACTGAAGCTCACTCCATTTCACCTCAAACCTGAGCTGTCAGCTATCCAGCTGACAAGCTCCACATCTTTAACCACCTTCTATTTCATTTCCTTCCCTCATGACATTTTGAGTAAGCAACCATTCAGCAAAACCAGGGGCTCTACACACATCAGTGCAAAATGTATACATTTGCATTTGTATATATGTACAGCCTCTTTGTCAACTCATAAAATATTTCTGTGGTCTTTTTAGAGTTGTCAACAGAAAAGAAGGGGGGGAGGAAGCAGTGAGCATCTTGCATTCCATAAATGTTTTCAAAGATAGTTTCTAGGTGACCGAAGTTTCTGCCATGCAAAATTTTAACTGGAGAGCATGATTGATGACTCTTTGGTACAGATGTGTCCCATTGGAGAATATGATTTATGATACACCCAGAGGATGGGGGAAAACCAGGGTCAAGGGTGACAATGAGTGATGTGTCGGCAGAGTTGGCAGTGCCGGCATGTTTACTCCTAATAAATCTTCTTTAAACTTCAGAAGTCTGGCTCGTTTTAAATGGGGGTAACTGCCAGAGCCCTGACACTTCTTATATCTCTCCATTTTTGTTCTGATCACCCCTGAAATCCATCTACCTGTATACTTGAAATTACATCATACTCCAGAGTAAGAAGGGTACCAGAAGAAAAATAATATCTAAGCAACCATTGGAATTTCATCTAATGGCAACACCATCGTTGTGATCATTACCTTCCTATTTATCGTAATTACAGCTCAGGTCTTCCTTTTGGAAGAGGGAAAGATCAGGTTCAACTCTGCTTAGCTCTGGAAAAAAATAGCATGCAATGTTCCTAGGCCATTAACTGACTCTTAATGTGCTTTCATGTTTCCTGTCAAATTTGATTATATTACATAATAAATCCTCCTGCTGTTTCTTCATCCACTGAAGGCGGAAGGGTGATCTTTTGCTTTTTACCTGAAGCTAAAAAGGTGTCTGAATTTGAAATCCTGCCATCCGGCTTTATAGATTTGTTCCAGAAAAGTTATCTCTTCCCTCGCTCTGGGAAGCCATTGTTTACCCAATTTGCTTGAAGGAGAAGGATCTGTTCATGCCAAAACTTGATGGCAAAGCAGGGAGGGCTAGATCTGCCTGCCACGACTAATGGCTTCAGGCCAGAAAGTCTCACACAACACACAGGCAATCAGAGCGAAAGAGAGGATGTCCCCAAAGCAAAATAAATGGCGGATATTAAAGGAGATAGGGAAATGGTCAGTCTAAAAGAAGGCTGCCAGTCAGCTGGAGGGTTTTTAAGCAGCAGTGGGATGCCTTCAGGAGGAAATCAATGTTGCGTGATTGCATTAAAAGCCCCGTCCCTTTCATGTGTGCATGTAACATCATAATGTGCATATGTACCATGGCACAGGCATTCATCATTTTTCCCCCTCCATAAAAACTCATGAAAGGTCTCTCTCTCTCTCTCTCTCTCTCTCTCTCTCTCTCTCTCTCTCTC
>NW_020769373.1:4976499-4994864 GCF_900518735.1 Pseudonaja textilis | reverse complement strand
CTTTCTTTCTTTCTTTCTTTCTTTCTTTCTTTCTTTCTTTCTTTCTTTCTCTTTTGCTCTCTCCTGTCTCTGTCTCTGTCTTGCTTTCTCTATCTCTCTCTATTATTTTTCTATCATCTATTCCATCCATCTACTCACCCATCCATCCATCCATCCATCCATCTACTTATCTACCTATCAATCATCTCATCAAACTGGGTAGAAGTAGTACATTTGAGTGCCACATTCCTCCATCATGTGATATCTGTACTACGATAGCGCACACCAAATAAACAACCCTTTTGACCTTGAAGGAGTTAAAATGACTCACACACTTCTGATTTCCCTTCTCAGGAAACAAGCAAAACAAAAAGTTAGGATTTTTTTTTTTCCCTTTCTCCTTCCAGATGACGGCATTTCAAAGAAGATAAATATTGGCAGCGATCCTTGATTTGATGCACTGATATGGTTCATCAAGGCAGTTGCAGATTAGTCCTGGCACTGTCAGGAAATATCATCTGTTTATTAGTGAGGGCTTATTAGTGAGGAAATTGCAGGCACAAATCAGGTACTCGTGTAAGATTCGGCCACGCGATGTTTTGCCACCCCAGTCTCGACTAGCAGAGCACTCAAGCATATCGGGTTTGCCAGACGCTGCTTGAAAATATTTCATAAAAATGCACAATTTGAGCTGGACGTTCACAGTTACTATTGGGAGAGGGTGTAGCGATCAGCAAAGTTTATAAACATACAGTTAGTCCTCATTTAGCAATCACAATTGAGACTATTGCTAAACAAAGAGATCATTAAGTAGAAAATCAGAGAACCAGTGGTGGATTTACGACCTCACTCTCCATTTAGTCGTTAAGTGAGCCACTGAGTAGAAAATCACAAAACCAATGAAGGATTTACAATCTCATTCCCCAAAAGTAAGCAAGGAATCACCAAAGAAATAAACTCAACATTCTCACTCAAAGTTCTAAAGACCAGGCTCAAATTATCCTACTTCGGACCCAGCTTTCTGGAGAAGGCCTGTGGCTAGAAAAAGTGGAAGAAAAGAGAAGAAGAACCAGAAACAAGGTAGATGCATTCAGTTATATAGATAATGGTGGCAACCATTGGAAGATCTGAAGAAACAAATTGAGCACAGATTGTTATGGGACAAAACCCCCAATCTATGTAAATGCTAAGAGTTGACAACCACTTCATGGCACATAATCAATCAATCAGTCAGTCAGTCAACCAACCAACCAACCAACTGATCCATCAGTGTCCCTTATCACTGTAGGCATGGGACAATTGCAAGATCATCTTCCTATTGCTACTACAGACTCTAAAAAAAAACCAATCTTTAATTATGTACAAACCCCACCCAGGATCTTCACCCTGTTGCCACCTGCCTAGAAACAATGAGATACTCCTTCTTGCTACACACATGGTGACAACAGCCACAAACACAAATTGCCAGCAGATTGTAGCTTTCCTAGAACAAATCACTTTTTCCTGAAAAAAAAAAAGGATGTTTCAGCTCATTCATTTTTCCCACTCTGACCTGATGACTAGAACTCATTATAGCATTTCATTGATCATCCCTGTTGTGTTTGCCCTTACAGAGAACAAGTTTAATAACACTCAATATTACATTTTTATTACACTCGAGTGCCAGGTTCACCGGTGAATATTTTGTTCTCTGTCTTTCTTTGGAGATTACAGCCCCAGAGCCCCCAACCCTGATAATTCTCTCATTACCCAAATGAGGTTGATGGCACACCTTCCTGGTCTAGAGTTCATTCAATCAGACCCCTACAGTTAATCATTTGGATGTCATATTTATTTTCCATGAAAAATGAAGAGTAGTAACTGAAACTGAGCCAATCTTTTCCGGAAAAAAGTGAGTTTGATTCCAAATCTCACCAAATTAATATATATATAGGTAATCCTTGACTTACAACCATTCATTCAGTAAACATTCAGAGTTACTAACTATGGCATTAAAAAAAACCTTACAACCACTTAACTACAGGTAGTCCTTGCCTTACAATCTTTCATTTAGTGAACGTTCGAAGTTACAACAGTTACCTTAATGCTTAAAGTTGCCAAGGTTGGACACCCCTGATTCAAGGAGAAAACAAGGGATTGATGATACAGGTAGGCCTCAACTTACAACTATTTATTTAATGACCATTCAAAGTTATAACGGCACTGAAAAAAGAGACCTGTGACCATTGTTCACACTTATGATTGTAGCATCATCATCATGGGGATTAATTCACAATTAATCAGTGGAACAACTTGCATCCAGAAGTTGTGGCTACTCCATCACTGGAAGTTTTTAAGAAGAGATTGGACAAACATTTGTCTAGAATGGTGTAGTCTCTCCTGTCTGACCAGGGGTTGGGCTAGAAGACCTCCAAATTCCCTTCCAACTCTTATTATTCTGCTTTAGAGAGGATATGGCTTTCCTGCTGAATTTGGTTTCAGATTTAGGAAGGAGTATTGTGATACAGCGTTTGTGTCAAAACTCATTTCTTTCCATCAAAGTGATCTTTCTTCTACCATTCATGAATCAATATTCACAAATTTTCAAGCTTCTCTATTACTACAGAGAGTGGATCCGATTTCTCCTTTTCCTTTCATGGTTTCTTTTATTGTCCAGTCTTTCTTCTGAATCCCAATTGATCTGGAAGATTTTTTTTTTTTTCAAATTAATCTTGGCATTCAAGGCAAATTTTCTTCCCCATCCTCGGTTACTCTTTTGCAATGCAAACATATGAAGGCGCATTCGGTAACATTCATAATTTCAGCAAAATGCCAACCTCCATTCATTCTTTCTGCACAGAAAATTCTCAAATGCTCAGCTCACGCAGATGGCAGAAATGTACACGAAAGAACAATTCAGTACCTTATGCAATCATATCAATATTGCTTTTTTGGCTGCCTTGGTGAATATGCATTTAGATGCTGGTAAAACACTTCGCAAAAGTTGTTTCTAGCATAGATGTTCAATCAAATCAAAATGGATTTTTAGGAATGGGGACATACGAAATTGCCAGATGCAGAATGACCTGCTTAGCTCATCATTATGCATGCAGACTGACAGCTATTATCCACTGTAGGATTTGAGATGTATCTCTGTTCCCCTCATTATGGAAATGCAAGGATTCAGCATGAGATACAGGCAGTCTTCGAACTTACCCCCATAGTTGAGATCCAAATTTCTGTTGCTAAGTGAGACAGTTGTTAAGTGAGTTTTGCCTCATTTTAGGACCTTTCTTGCAGTTGTTAAATTAGACCTGCGGTTGTTAAGTGAATCTGGTTGAATTGGCTTTGGCGTAAGGGTCTCCTGCTTAAGCAGGGGGTTGGACTAGATGACCCTTCCAACTCTGTTATTCTGTTCTGTTTTGCTTGTCAGAAGGACATAAAAGCGGATCACATGACCCCTGGACACTGCAACTGTCATAAATATGAGTCAGTTGCCAAGTATCTTAATTTGGACCACGGAGATGTGGCAATGGTCATAAGTGTGAAAGATGGTCATGTCCCTTTTTTTCAGTGCTGTTGTAACTTTAAACAGTCACTAAATAAAGTGGTGTAAGTCATGGACTATTGTACTTCACATTTGAAATATATGTTAACTACTAATTGGTGAGCAGCAGATGTGCCAAAACACATATTATTTTAAATATAATTTCTTGCCACTTTTGTAAAAACTGCAAGAAATTATGCATATACAACGAGAGATGTAAAAATTGGGTGTTACATACCCTGGGGAAAAAAAAGGAGATTTCTAATGAATTGAATTTGCAAGGAACATTTACTGGATCAAACTTCAAAACTGAAAAAAAAAACTGGGAAGAAGAGAAATGTATAGGAATTCCTGCTTTGGATATCTAAGCAAGTCTCTTTGATTATACTTCAGGACGAACACAGGAAAGAAAGACAACTTTCAAAGAAGGAGTTTAAAAACTACCAGCAATCTGCTAAATTTATGATCGGAGTAGGCTTTACTACTTACCTTTCCTACAAGTTTTGGAAAGGGGGGTCTCTGATTTTCAGGAATTAAGATTGGAGGTGCAACAATGGACCTTCTTTGCCGTATGCTTCCAAGGCCATCTTCTGCTTTAAGGAGCTCCTAAGAAGGAACAGAACAACGAGTTAAATTGACCAACGCTTGCAAGAACACCACAGTTCATTGTCAATCTAATCTTACGAAGCTTCTCCTCCGATAACACTGAATGGCTAACTAGTGCATTCCAGGCATTGACCACTCTGTTGCTGAAGTCATACTTTCTGAAATCAAGTTTGGAGCGGTTTACATTGAGTTTGTATCTGTTGTGTGCTCTTGTATTGTTGCGGTTGAAACTGAAGTAGTCATTGACAGGTAGGACATTGTAGCAGATCGTTTTGTGTACTATGCTTAAGTCCAATCATAGGTGTCATAGTTCAAGGTTGTCCAAGCCCCAAATCTCAACCCTGGTGATGTAGGGCATTCTGTTGCAAGCAGAGGAGTGTAGTACTCTTCTCGTGAAATACTTCTGGACTCGCTCAATTGTATTAATGTCTGATATACAGTGCAGATTCCAGACAGATGAGCTGTATACACTCATCTGTATACGCATACAAATACGCATACAAAACCTTTGCTAGACCAATACTCGAATACAGCTATATAAAAAAAAAACAGAACAGTACAGTTATGAACCTGCTTTATTGTATTCACGTTCAGAATAATTTGTAAAAATATTTACAGAGGAGAATATTTATAGCTCAGGGTTGAAATGAGGGGGTCTTGGTGCTCTCTGAGTTGGTGGTTTTCTTGCAGACATTTCATGACCCAACTAGACAACATCATCAGTGCTAGGAGGAAATGAGGTATGTGGAGAGGAGGAAGAGCAGGAACAGTAGGTAGACTCTGGGGTCCTTGGTGTACACTAAGCTTGGTTGATATTTTTGCAAACATTTCATTAACCAGTGATGATGTTACCTTGTTTGGAAATGAAATGTCTACAGGAAAACAACCAAGCTCAGAGATCACTAAGGATCTATCTATCTATCTATCTATCTATCTATCTATCTATCTATCTATCTATCCCTATCATCTATCTCTATCTTTCTATCTTCCTTTCTTTCTCTCTCTCTCTCTCTCTCTCTCTTTCCCTACCTATTTACCTACCTATCTATTTATCTATCTATCATCTATCTCTACATCATCTCTATCATGTCTATCATCTATCTATCATCTGTCAACTATCATCTCTCTCTCTTTCTCTCTCTCTCTCACACACATCTCTCTCTCTCTCTCTCTCTCTCTCTCTCTTACACACACACACACACACACACACCTCTCTCTCTCTCTCTCTCTATCATCTATTTCTCTATCATCTATATCATATCTATCTATCTATCTATCTATCTATCTATCTATCTATCTATCTATCTACTATCGTTTGTAAAATTCATTAGCCATCCATCTTACGACAAGGTAACTCCAGGTAGCTTAGAATATTAAAACTTGTAAACCTTTTCTGGTTTTTAGACATTAGACTTTTGATCCATATTTGACCACATTCTACAAGCTAATATACTGATTCAATTTGGTGGAAAAAAGATGGGGAGGGGGAGGGAAAATCCTGACTATTATTGAGGGTTTGTCAAGATCAGTCTTAGCCTGTCCAATCTGCTTGTTTATCTCTCCACCTATCTGCTGGGAAAATCTCCCAGGGACCCTAATGTCTTTTACAATTTAAATGAATGGCCAGCCGGCCTACTACTAACAAGCACCATTATTCTTCACAACAAAATCTTCATTATAAGTTGTCAAGGGAATGAGTGAAAGCCCGGACTGCCATCTATCACCATGAGAACAAAACTCATCCTTAGGTGAGATGATCCATATGTATCCCATTATGGCTGACCAAGGGAACAGTGGTTTATTTCTGTTTGATGCCCAGTAATATATGAGTTCAGCTCGGTTTGATAGAGCAGAAATGAAGCAATAACATTTTCCCATGGTCTAAATTAATAAAATTCACTTTCCAATTTGGCAGAATCCCCAATGGCAATTGAAAGGAAATAGCTCTGGTTTTCCTGATGGCACAAAATCTGCCTGAAGCTGGAACTGGTTCAAATATTTGAGGGGTAGTTGACTTTTAGAGGATTTAAAGGGAGTTGAGAGGTAGTGAAAAATATCCCCCCCCCCCCCCCCCCGATGCTTCATTTTATTAAAAAACAAACAAACCAAAAAACAAAAACCCAAATCTCTAAAAAGAGGAGGGGAGAATTACAAGATTAAAAATTCAAAATCCTCTTTTAACGAAGTATTATTGCATTCAACTCATAGAAAGTTTACCACGACTTCTGATCTATCCCACATCATCCCAATATTAAACCTGGTTCATCCTCGAGAGTAGGGAAGAATCAGAGTTTACAAGAACACAGGGAAAGAAATATGAAGTTAGACATAAATCACCACTAAGAGGCAGAAATGGTTATTTTCATTTGCACAAAAAACAAAATAATAATAATAATAATAACAACAACAACAATAATAGCAACAATAATAACAAACCACAATTTCTAGTTTACTTCCTATTCATGAGAATTTACCCCTTCTTTCTTATTAAAAAAATAAGAATGATACAATGATACTTTGGGAGAAGTGTGCAGTCTATAGGTTATGGACCTCTTGTTTAGACAAGGATCAATAAACAGATGGGGAAGATTGGAGGTGGTTCAAGGCATCTTTAGCGATTTGTTATGTCCAATCATGGCAGCTACATTGCCAGATTAATGGGGAAATTGATCTTGTCTGGAATGCAATAAGTTCTTGCCTTCAAAGAGATGCTTGGGATATAATTAATATCTGTCCAGGATAAAAAGAAAAGTCTTCCTTAAATTAAGTGCAGCTCCTAGCCTGAATTTACTCATTGTGCTCTTTCCTTAGCAATAATCTAGACGTAGATTCCTGTTCCAGTGGCGTAGTCCCAGATCTAACCCTGCTTCAGTAGAATTGACCAGGTGCTACTACTTCTTGTCATCTGTCATCTCTTGTCAGAGTCTGAATCTGAGGAGGAAGCCAGACAGCTGACAGGGAGCAGGAGTGTGGCTCTGTTGGCTGTGGAGGAAGCTGGGGAAGGGCAAAGTCCGGCTGGGCAGAGCAGGGAAGAAGTAGAACAAGGGAGAGGGAGTTCAGAGGAAGACCCAGGCCCACCCCCTCTTCATCCTAGGGCACGCAGGGAGGAATGGAGAAGAGAGCAATGTGGGTTGCATGGCTTACAGGGGAGGAAAGGGCTCTGATTTCCTTCTTTAGCCACAGCTGGGAACGAGAGTTTAAAAGAAATGCATGCTGACTGTGGCAGCTGCTAAGGGCAAACATGAGTTTATCTTGTGTTTACTTTGATGATCTGTATTCCTAGTGTCTTCCCAACTGTGTTGAGTTATTGCTATGCCTTCGTGTCTAGAATTCTTGCTCCTGCCCTGCCAAACTAACTACTTCAGTTTGGCTTGTTTGGACTTTAAGTTACAGTTTTTGTTGACCATGTTCTGGATTTAATTCTGCAGTCAAAGGCTGTTCCTGGAAGAGTTTTTCTCCAGCCAGAAGGTAACCTGGACATTGGGAGCAAAGTTAGAGATAATAAAGGGACTCTTATTGATCATCTGACTGTGTTGCCTTTGTGCCATGCCCTGGGTAATCACAGAAACCTAGTATAGATACTCCTGGATTTACAACAGTTCATTTAGTGACCATTTGAAGTTACAACTGCACTGAAAAAGGTGATGTATGTCCATTTTTCAGACTTACGACTGTTGTAGCATCTCCATGGTTATATGATCAGAATTCAGACACTGGGCTAAATATTCATATTTATGGCCATTGCAGTGTCATGTGATTCCTCTTTTTTGCGACCTTCTGACAAGCAAAGACCAGGTTTGCTTCACAACCATGTGACGAACTTAACAACTCAACAGCTACAGCAAGAAAGGTTGCCAACTGGGACAAAAATCGCTTAACCAATGTCTCCCTTGGAAATGTTGGGCTCAATTGTGACCATAGGTTGAGGACTACTTGTATAAACCCAACCAGCAAGCCCCTGCCGTTATCCTGGACTACATGCTGATAGTGAACGCTTTCCAAATTGTTGTTTGTTTTATTCAAATAATCTCGCATTTACGAACATTCCCTTTTTGAAAACTCAGCCAGTACATCAAGCACGAGGTGGTTTTACTTCCGTGCAAGAGAGCAGTTGCTTAAATAAATTAGAGATCAATTATTACCTTTTTTTTTTTTTAAAGGGCTGTTTGCATACATACACCTGCCTAGGAACAACAAGTACTCACTTTCTCAGCTCTGCTTCTTCTGATAACTCTCAGTAGAGAAAGCAGTTTTCATTGGAACAAAGTCAACTGAATATAGTTTATTTATTATTGTGGTTTTTTTTAAAAAAAAAAAGAAGAAAAGAAATATCCAAAACGCAAAGATAATTATAATGCAAATCCATTCAAAAACTACAGGTTAAAAAGTGCTTTAAAGGTGAAAAGAAAAGATCCCAACAGGAAAAAAAGAAAAGATACCCTTGTAGCTATTCTACAGTGACAATATAATTAGTTCTGCTGAAGAATTCCAGCATCCTCCTTCTACAGTTTCCTAAAGGCTGGGGGTCTTAGCCAGGGGTACCCAAACTTCTCGACTCATCATCTAGCAATGCAATTCCTGAAAGTAATTAACTCTAAAACCAAGAATGTTTACCCATTTGGATCAGACGATATGAGTATCATATAGCATTGCAAAATAAATGTGACCTACATTTAAATTCTATTCTATTTGATATATATTTATGTGAGAGTGTCCTTATTACTGGATAACAATCCTCCTCCTCCTCCTTCTCCTCCTCCTCCTCTTACCACTGCTTCTCATCTTCTTTTCTCCTTCACCACTACTACTCCTCCACCACCTCCTCCACTTCCTCCCCCTCTTTTACCACCATTTCTCCTTCTCCTCCTTTCTCTTTCTGCATTCTCTCCTCCTCCTCCTCCTGCTCCTCCTCCTCCTTTTGCCTCCTCCTTCTTTTCTTCCCCTTCCCTGTTCCTCTTCCTCCTCTTCCTCCTCCACTTCCTCCCCTTCCCCTTCCCTCTCCACTGCTTCTCCTTCTCTTCTCCTTCTCCACTACCACTCCTTTGTCCTCTTCCTCCTCCTCCTCCCCCCTCCCCCTCCTCCTCCTCGTTGTCTAAGCATAAATTATTATCTAGGAAAATGGGCAGAAAGAAGCAAAAAACACATTTGGATTGGCTGTTGTTTTTAGCCACCAACACGGCAAGCTATTTCTTCAAGCATTATTTACATTACTGGGCATATTTTCATTTGAGCCAGCTGTAAATTCTGCCTACAGCTGGCACGATAGCATGCTGCTCATAAAACAGAATGATTGTGCAATGCTACACCAACCATTAAATGTACTCTGGGTGATCAGGCGAGCAACCGCCTAACCAAAAGATATTTAACTGGTCTGACCTCTCAACTGGGTCTTCACAAAGGGCAATAGTTTTTTTTTTTTTTTAATTATGATTTTTGCAACAAGAGGAGGAAAAGAGTCTACATATAGATCATGCATCTATGTTTATTTTAGATGATTTATCAATGCTTTTCTCTGGGACTTAAAGGGCTAAACCATCTTTTTGGTTATCATATTGATTCATTATTCTCATTGTGTTCCTTTGTCATTTTTTTTTATTATAACCAGCCAACCAACCAACCAACCAAGGAAGCATAGCAGGGAATGCTATACCATTTTAGACAAACAGTTGTCCAATCTCTTCTTAAAAACTTTCAGTGTTTGGGCACCCACAACTTCTGGAGGCAAGTTGTTCCACTGATCAATTGTTCTGTCAGAAAATTTCTCCTTAGTTCTAGGTTGTTTCTCTCCTTGATTAGTTTCCACCTGTTGCTTCTTGTCCTGCCTTCAGGTGCTTTGGAGAATAATTTGACCCCCTCTTCTTTGTGGCAGCCCTTCAAATATTGGAAGACTGCTCTCATGTCTCCCATAGTCCTTCCTTTTATTAAACTAGAAATACCCTATTCCTGCAAACATTCTTCATATGTTTTAGCCTCCATACCCTCCAGGACTGTCCATTGTTTGCAAAAATCAAACCCCCAGATCTTTCCCCCCTTTAGCCAAAGTATTATGGATGCATTCTCTTGCCTAGTTAAAAAAAAATATTCAGAACGGGGAGACAAGCTGTGCATTCCTTGAGAAGAACATATTTGCAATACAGAAGATGATTTATATCTTGTCACTCTAAACTATTAGTCATAACACCATTGTCTGGGATGTCTTCACAGAATATAACTTCAGCCTGAATTCATTAGTTCCCAAGAATTTCGTTGTCTGAAGCGCCGGGCAAAGAAATATCGTTTGCTAATTAGTTTCACCCTTCCTTTCACTCATGTGCCACTCACCAAAATGAGAGGCAGGGGTTATTTTCTTGAAAAATCTACCACAGCCATGACGTTCTGCATTGCAAATGGATTTCAGGTAAACTCTCTTCCTATCAGACTTTCATACACCTGCAGAAACTGTATTCTAAAAATATGCATTTCCTCCTCCTACTTTTTAAAGAGAAGTTGGCAGGCTAGGAAAGAAAGGAAACTTCTCAAGCAACTGCGTCCTCTTCGCTGATGATGTAAAGCTATTCAATACCACAAACAATACTGCTACCCTTCAAAAAGACCTTGACTATGTATCAGAATGGTCAAACAAATGGCAACTTCAAATCTCAACAATTAAATGCTCTGTCTTACATATTGGCAAAAAAAAAGTCAGAAAATAAAATACAGGCTGAATAGTCAAGACCTTGTTGATGATCCAAGCTCTATAAAGGACCTTGGAATACTCATCTCTAACGATCTAAGTGCTGGAGCCCACTTTACTACATAGCCAAAAAGGCATTAAGAGTTGTTAACCTAATCCTACATAGCTTTTTCTCTGGTAATATCACACTACTAACTAGAGCATACAAAACATTTGCTAGACCAATACTCGAATACAGTTCATCAGTCTGGAACCCACATTTTGTATCTGATATTAACACAGTTGAGAAAGTCCAGAAATATTTCACAAGAAGAGTTCTCCACTCCTCTACTCGTTGTAGAATACCTTATGCCACCAGACTTGAAATTTTAGACCTAGAAAACCTTGAATTACGCCATCTTCGGTCTGATCTAAGTATGGTATATAAAATCATACACTGCAATGACTTACCTGTCAATGAATACTTCAGCTTCAACCATAACAACACAAGAGCACACAATAGATACAAACTCAAGGTTAACCACACCAAACTTGACTGCAGGAAATACGACTTCAGCAACAGAGGGGTCAATGTCTGGAATACTCTACCTGACTCGGTGGTTTCTTCCCCAAGCCCCAAAAACTTTAACCTTAGACTGTTTACTATTGACCTCACCGCTTTCCTAAGAGGTCTGTAGGGGGCGTGTATAAGCGCACCAATGTGCCTACCATCCCTGTCCTATTGTTTCTTTTATTTTTCTTATATCTACCCATTTCATGTATTCATAAATATGTATATACTTATAGCTATTATCTTGTAAGTGATTGACAAATCAAAATAAATAAATAAATAAAATAAATGGTTGAACAACTTTTTTTCAGACCAAGATCTGTATGTTTATGGGCCAGGATGAAAAGTACAGTTTGAGTTAATTGAATGTTCATTAAAATTACATGGAATAGTACAAAAAAACAGAATTGGAAGGGACTTTGAAGGTCTTCTAGTCCAACCCCCTGCTCAAGCAGGAGACCTTACACCAGTTCAGCCAAGTGACTGTCCACGGTCCAGTTAGAAGCCTCCAGTGATGGGACCCCCACAAATTTTGAAGGCAAATTGTTGCACAGGTTAATTGTTCTCACTGTCAGGACATTTCTCCTTAGTTCTAGGTAGGAATTATTTAATTACACCTCACATGGTGCCTCTTCACCTATTTAATGTTTTAAATAACATTTGAGGTGATTCGTCACTTCAGTTGATGGGTTGGACCCAGAGGTGGTATTCAGCAGGTTCTGACCAGTTCTAGAGAATTGGTAGAGGAAATTTTGAGTAGTTCAGAGAACCGGCAAATGCCACCTCTGACTGGAGATTTTACAGCATCCTTCCCCTGCCACACCCACCAAGCCACGCCCAAAGAACCGGTAGTAAAAAAAAATTGAATCCACCACTGGTTGGACAGCTGTTTGTCCAGATGATATAGGATCACCTCCTTGAGCAGGTTGGACTAGAAGACCTCCAAGGTCCCTTCCAGTTCTGTTTTTCTGTTACTCTCTTCCTAAATTTGTACCCTATGACTATCATTAAGTGTTGTACTTTATGATTCTTGAAAAATGTATCTTTACTTTTTATGTACTCTGAGAGCATATGCACCAAGACAAATTCCTTGTGTATCTAATCACACCTGGCCAACAAAGAATTCATTCATTCATTCATTCATTCATTCATTCATTCATTCATTCTAAATGTGCAGTATTGGCCTTAACTAATTCAAATGTTCGGGCTATTGATCCTTTCCCTACCCAATGCCATACTTCACCCTTCCTGCCAAGATTTCATTGTAGCTGACACCCTACTCCAAGAATGACTTCAAAAATAATAAATATGAACATGTACGTCTGCATCTAATATTCCATGACATGTTATTATAGATATAGGTTGGGATATTCATCCAATATGGATTCTGTTCCATGATGAGAACAAAGCAAAGAAAACAATTTCTCGTTTCCCCAAAGCAATAGCGTGGTGCGTAAAAATTACTTTCAGATATTTTATTGGCTCTAGCAAGGAAGCGCACCGCTCCTGTGCTGGAGGCTGGCATTGAAATAAAAATGATCCATAGGAGTCTTTGGAAACTCTGCTGGCATCCTTACCCAGTGAAGACACTTTAAACAAGCATAATGAGAAGAGAAGTTTGGGCTCGCAGCAGGGGCTCTTTGCAAATTCCTTCAGGGGTTGGAGGGATGGTATGTAACCAGAAATAATTCCCTCTCTCAACAAAGGAAACATGGTGAGATCAAAAAAGTGGGATCAGCTTGCTAGATTGATGAGTGAGCAAGGCGAACGATCCTCCCCCTAGAAAAAAAATCACAGCAGTGGGCCAACCCTCTGCTCCCTTGGTGAAAAATTAGTTCTTACATATTTGAACGTCTGTCTGTTAAAAGCCGGGGCTCATTTTATTTTGCCTTCATTTGCTCTCTCTTCAGTGCAACAGGTTGACCTTTTCCCTAAGAAAAGGGTTGGATAGTGACATTGGGGAAGGATGGTTAGGAAGGTCTGACATGTATGTCTGAATTCTTATGGGTGTGTTATCCATTAGCCAGGAACTGAGGTGGCACAGTGGTTGGAATGAGGTACTTCAGGCTACTTCTGCTGACTGCTGGATGACTGCAATTTGGCAGTTTGAGTCTCAACAGGCTCAAGGTTGACTCAGCCTTCCATTCTTTTGAAGCCAGTAAAATGACGACCCAGATTGTTAGGGGCAAGAGGCTGACTCTGTAAACTGCTCAGAAAGACCTGTGTAAGTCTAAGTGCTATTGCTATTACCTTTTTATCATGGTTTTCTGTTAAATTGTCACTTGTTATACACTTTTATCCATGGATAGCTGGTCTGCTAGTTGGATGATTATTGGTTGTTATTCAGCTACATCCTTTAGAATAACGGATGAAACAAGCATGACATTTTGTAAACAAAATTAGATTAAATCTGGCTTATCTTGCATAGAGTGCCCCGTTTCATGGGCAGCATCCCAAACAGATCTGAAGCTTTAATAATTTCTTCCCAAATGACTGGGATCTCAAAATTAAATCAATTGCTTGAATTTCCATTTTAAGATTGATTCAGCTCTTCCAATCTAATCCTGGCTAGTTTACATACCACCAGTTGGAAGCTCAACTTCTTCAAATTAGAACATGGCTGAACAGTTCTCTCTGAGATTTTCATCCTTCCTGAGACCAAAATTGTACCTCTCATACTCTTCTCTGCTTTTAACACAACCTCCCTACCTCTGGCCCTCATTACATTCCACAGAATCCATAACTACTTCACAATCACCAGATAGCTGCTGAATTCATGGAAAGAACCATTCTAGTCTGAATGACTTGATTTTTGTGCCTGTGTGGAAGACAAGCCATTCATACATCTCTTCCTTGCAGGAAACATTAACATTACTGAGATTTATATTTCTGAACCAGGAAAACAACACATCTAGAAATATAATTTACCACAACTCTCTCCACACATCAAATCTTGACAGTGAATTACAGTATAACCAGACATTTGCTACTGTCTGTGAACTGATGGAAGGTTGAACTTCAACCTTGACATTCTGGATAATGTCAGTCTGCCTTATTCTAACGGTTTTTTTTAACATATATCACCTAAAATGGCTATATCAAAATGTTTTTTCCACCAATAACAGAAGGGGGAAGGACTATCACATTTCAATGAGCATGGGATCCACTTCATTCGAATGACAAAGATAGATAGATAGATAGATAGATAGATAGATAGATAGATAGATAGATAGACCGACAGACAGAGTTGAAAAGGACCTTGTAGGCAATCTAGTCCAGAACCCTGCCCAAGCAGACCCTACAGCATTTTTGACAGATGGCAGTCCAGTCTCTTCTTGAAAGCTTCCAGTGATGAAGCTCCCACAACTTCTGGAGACAAGCTGTTGCATTGGCTGATTGTTCTTACTGTCAGAAAATTTCTCCTTATTTCCAGATTACAGATTATGTCTGTAATTCTTTGGGATTAAATAAAAATAGCCAATTCCCCTAGAAAGAAACTTTGTGCAGGTTTATGAAACCTCAACCATTTGAAGAATGAAAAGTTACTCCTCTGGTTTTCCATGGTAGCAACCCACGGCAATTTCCTTGAAGAGTTATCAAGGTGAAAGCACAATTTAGCAAGATTTATTCATTTAGTGCAGAAGCCAGATGTCTACAATGGCTATTACAGAATAATTCAGAGAGAAGTAGAAAGTTAAGTTCTTCATCCAAATTTCCATTGTGCCTAGAAAGATCCAAGGAATGGATGTTCTACTTGTTGTCAACCTGTTTCTTCATTGCTGACAGTAATGATGACACACTTACTTAGGAGGGGTAAGAGACCCTACCACTTATTTTACACTTTTTAAAATTCAGTTTGCTTCACCTTTCTATCTTTCCAAAGAACCAAAAAGAAAATGCAACTACCTTAATCCATTTCACGATGTGGTCTTGGCATGTACTCTTCCTCCCAATTACTTAAAGGACATTAACTCCTTGGTGTGAAGAGCTTAACAATTCAGTAAACAAAGGTGCAAATAAGGTCAAACACTTATGGTGCAACCTTGTATCACACGTTCCATGTAATACGCCAACAAAATGCAATTATTGGGACACAATAAGAAAATGTTTAGCTCATTTCACGGGGATTCCAAGTAGAAATGTATGAAAAAACTTCTTGTTAAGCTTATGAAAAGACAAGATGGTGCTTTTAAAAAATGTTTCTCTCCTTTGCACATGACAGTTCCTCCTGGTCCCATTTACTGGTGGCATTTCAGAGCACGTGAGCAACTGATTATGCAAAGGAGGCACACGGTAGTTTGTTTTGGTCACTGCACTATAAAAAAGATGTTGAGACTCTAGAAAGAGTGCAGAAAAGACCAACCAAGATAATTAGGGGACTGGAGGCTCAAACATATAATGAACAGTTACAGGAACTGGGCTTGGCTAGTCTAGTGAAGAGAAGGACCAGGGGAGACATGATAGCAGTGTTCCAATATTTGAGGGGCTGCCACAGAGAGGAGGAGGGGGGTCAAGCTATTTTCCAAGGAACCTGAAGGGCAGACAAGGAATAATGGATGGAAACTGAACAAGGAGAGATTTAACCTGGAAATAAGGATAAATTTTCTGACAGTGAGAGCAATCAACCAATGGAACAGAAGTTGCTTTCAGACATTGTGGGAGCTTGATCTGATTGCTTTCATGGCTAAGGCAGGACTATAACTCACAGTTTCCTGTTGATTGGCCCAAAGTCACCCAGCTGGTTTTCATGACTCAGGTGGGATTTGAACTCCTGGTCTCCTGCATTCTAGCCTGGTGCCTTCACAACTACACCGAACTGCCTCTATTTAAAGAGAGTTACACAGAGGCTCCTTAAAACCATTGCAATTAGCTATCTACACTGCCACATTAACAGATACATCCAAATTCACCTTGTCTCTGATTATCAAGGACAACAGAAACTTATGAAGCTCATTTATGGGAGCCAATTGCAATTTTTTGGATGAATTGCTCCTAAGGAACTCTGTCATGTCCCTGGTGGAGACTGACTCTACGGGAGAGGAGGAACAGCCAACAGGGAGTGGAAGTGTAGCTCTGGAGGTTGGGGAGAAGGCTGGGGAAGCGCAGAGGCCGGCTGGGCAGTCAAGAGGAGGACATAGGCCCATCCCCTCTGTATCCTAGGGCACGCAAGGAGGATAGGATAAGGGAGAGATGCGGTCTACTTGGGAGGAGAGGGCCTTGATTCTCTTCATGGGCTGCAGCTGTGACAACTTGATAAGAGGACGGACAAGCGTACTGGCGAGTTCTGGAAACAAAGCATGGAAATATCTCTAGTTTATGGTTCCTTTCTGAGTTTGGCGTTCTTCCCAGCGTGTGTTCTGTTATCTGTGGATGTCCTCCAGCCCTTATCTTGCCTGGTTTTTGTTGTTTTTTACTCTTTATAATTTAAACGGCATTTCCTCCTTCTTGTAACTGCTTGTGTGGGAGTTTTTTGTCTCCAGTCAAGGATATTTGGAGCGTGGAAGCAAAGTGAAGAAATAAAAGGGGCTTCATCTGTTTTTTTGTGACTGTGTTTATTTTGTATCCCACCCTGGGTCATTGCAAACTCACAGCTTACAAATGGACATTCTTCTGTTCCAATCCTATGATGTAACCATGTTGCCTTCTCAGTTTGAATTGGACTCACTTTATACTCAGACAAAGCCCTTGGTGAACAGCCAGGATTGAGATGGAGTCATCATCTTTCTTTTTTTTCCTTTCTGTAACTCATTCTTTCATTTCACCACGCTGCTCAAGAAGAATCGGGGATGGCAATTTAATGAATTCTCGGTTATTATAACAGCAGTGGCGTGAAGATGACTTTGGTACCTGCTGTGTCATAATCAACGCAGTTCTTACTTAGAAGAATGCTTCTTGATCACTAGGAAGAGTAGGACTTGGTCTGCCAGAGAAGAAAAATAAGGTACCGAGGTCTGTTTTCCATTTTCCAATGTAGCAGGAAGGCCAGTGTTAAAATGAGATGCACCCTCTGCTACTTATACAGTTGTTTGAATGACTCTGAATGAACCCATCCTAGCTTGTTCTAAGATTCAGACAGAGAAAGCAACTCGAGATAAAATTACAGGGGTTCCTTTCTTTTGGTTAAAAAAACTGTGCAGGATAGTTAAGGCAATGAAACAATGCCATTTTCCAAGAGAGAGAGAGAGACAGAGACAGAGAGAAACAGAGACAGAGACAGAGAGAAACAGAGACAGAGACAGAGAGAGAGAGAGAGACAGAGAGAACAAGAGAACGAGAGAGAGAGAATAAGAGAGACAGAGAAAACAAGAGTTATTCTCGCTTCCATTGAATACTGAGCTACTATTCCTGATCATTAAATTCCAATTTGTATTTAATATTTCAAACATCATTCAGGTGCCTGAGTGTGAATTCATTTTTCTGACTGAATTTTTCTCTTCTATCGCAGCTGCACTTCTTTGAAAAAAAAAACCCCTTTATGTAGTTATTTCTCCATAAAGATCAGATATGAGAATAGAGTTACTTTCTTCACAGCACCCTGATACAATTTCTCCTTTGTGTACATATTTTTTTCATCCCAGATTGGTTTTCAGAATAGATTATAATTAAAATCCACAGACCTTTAGATTATAATTACAAAGAGAGGTTGCATGTAAGCAGGTATCTATTCAGGAACTGTTCTTCAGGCATTAAGTTGTGTCCAACACTTCGTGACCCCATGGACCACAGGACGCCAGCTCCCCCTGTCCTCCCCCTGGAGTTTGTCCACATTCATTGCATGGATGACACCATCTAACCAATTCATCCTCTGCTGTCCCCTTCTCCTTTTGCATTCCATCTTTCCTGACATCTTTTCCAATAAATCCTCTCTTCTCATTAGGTACCCAAAATTTTGAGTTTCAGCATCAGCTCTTCAGGACCAATGAATAGAATAGAATAGAAATAACAATAGAATAGAATAGAATAGAATAGAATAGAATAGAAGAGAAGAGAAGAGAAGAGAAGAGAAGAGAAGAGAAGAGAAGAGAAGAGAA